>CAHIKZ030004089.1:575000-830000 GCA_903632075.3 Acanthosepion pharaonis | reverse complement strand
GAGGTTTTTAATAAAATATGTATAAATGAAGGATTACTGCGCAAATACACACATGTACATATATATATATATATATATATATAAAAAATAAATTACAATAAAAATATATTCCTTTGCACATCGCTACATATATATATATATATATATATAAATAAAATTACAATAAAAACATTTTACATCGCTACACAAAAACTTTCATGTTTCAGATGATGGTAGATAACTAATGATAAAAATGATTTATTATGGAAATTTAAAAAACAAATATTTACTTCTTTTTGTAAGTTAAAAGTGGTCTACAATTATCGACCATCACTTGAAGAGGTACCCTCTTAGTACTGAAACATGAACATTTTTGTGTAGTGATGTAAAATGTTTTTATTGTAATTTATTATAATAAAAATATTATTATATTTTGCTCTACTTTTTTTTTTTCTTTTTTTTTTTTTAGCACATTTTTAAAAAATAAAATCTACGAACTGTGGATTTTACTTTATCTGTTCTTTTTCTTTTGATATATATATATATATATATATATATATATATATACACACACACATATATATATATATAGAGAGAGAGAGAGAGAGACACACACAGAAATAAAATAGAGAAACAGACTTATTGGCTGTATATCAAAAAGCAATGAGCAAAAAATGGAAAGGCATGTAAGGATAGAAAGGTATAAAAATTATGATACATTAAAATTCTTTTGGGAGGAAAAGAAAGATAAAAGAGAATAAAGTAAAAAATATTTGTTAATTTTGATAATAAAACATGGATAGGCAAGAAGGATTGGACGAGATAAAAGAGAAGATGTAGGCAAAAATGTGAAAGAACAACAGAGGCATAAGATAATAAATAAATATTAATTCTCAACACACATGGAATTTCCACTGGCTTAGCTAACATATATGATATGAATATACTAATGTAGTAAAATGTAGTAATTTGATACTATAATTTTTGTCAGTCTCATCTTTTGCATCATGTTGCAGAATTTTTTGCATATTGCACAACACTTTAAGAATTGTTCATGAAAGACAATCACTTGTTACATTCAATGCCATATCCTTTGTCTAGTTAGTGGTTCCAGCATGTTGAAAATAAAAGGTGGAGTAGAAATACCTCCCACATAATGGTAAGATATTAGCTTAATGAAGATACCATTGCTACTAATGTCTTACCGTTATTTCTATTGCACACTGTATATTGAAAAATTCCTTGAATCAAAAACAGATTTGTTCTTTTTAAAATGGTCTACTACTTGAAATATAGCATAAAACTATACATAAGTCAGGGAAATACTTTGAGGACTGAATACTGATGCTCTGCAACACTGAACATCTGAAGGCACATTGGGATAGCAAAACATGCCTTCCAAAAGCTAACCAAAGTATTAAGAAACAGAAATTTGTTTTATAAGTGAAAAAAAGAGTACTGAATTGTTATGTAATATCAGTCCTCCTATATGGTAATGACAATCTCAACACAGCTAAAGAGACTTGTAGCAACAGAAATGTGGTTCTACAGCAGGATGCTGAGAATACCATGAACCAAACATGTAAACAATGACAAAGTTTTAGAGAATATGGAAACAAAAAGCACACTTATACTTAAAAGCAGGAAGAGAGAATTTAAATTTATAGGACACATAATGAGAAAAGCAGGCCTGGAAATTTTGATGCTCACATGATAGAGGAAAACACAAAACCTAATTGGTAAGCTTGTATGAATGGATGGTGGAACAAAGTTTAAGAGAGATAACAAAAAGACAAAATTTATTAAGAATTACAAAAGACAGGAAATTGTGGAGAGTCATGATCTCCAAAGTCCTGAAAGAATACAACACATAGAATTTATATGAATAAAACTTTTCTGATAGAAAGAAAACTTTTATATCAACTCCTTATATCACATCTAAAGGTAACAACTCTGTATCAATAAAAATTTGTTTCATTCTGAGTGCAAGAATTAAAATGCCCTTGAACCAGAAGGTCATTTCAGTCACATGGTACTAAAATCTATTCCCCCAACCCCAGCTTGTTGAACCCACATTCATTTCATACTGTTAACAACATGGACATTCCACTGACTATTTCTCAACTTCTACCTTCTTTCATTGAAAATGGTTGAAAGTACTCAGAACATTACACACAATTTTGGCAAGTTTCCTTTACAAGTTTCCACTCAACATCAAACAACTTAATCAACACAAGAAGAAACTAGCTAAAAGGTTTAGCAAACATTCTTTGTCAGTTCTATTTTATAAGACAATATGTAAACAAAGGATTCTTGCTTAAATATACTGGTTTAAAACAAATGTAGATTTATTGTTTAAAATCTGCTATATTTATAGGTAAAGAATGCTCCATGTCAGGGATAGAACATTTATGGATATAGACGTGTGTGGACATTGGAATCAACACAAATAGTTCATTATATGTTTCATTGAATATGAATATGACAAACAAGTAAAATTATGTATGTTTTTTTTTATTCATTTTATATTGTGACCTTACAGATTATCTTTTATAAGGACTAAGAGAGTGTAGAAACACTCTCAGCCTGCATTAAAAAAAAAAAAAAACTGTAAGAACACTAGAGAAAATTAAATAAAAAAAACTTTTCCTTGTCCATCACATCCACTGAAAGATATATATATATATATATATATATATATATATATATATATATATATATAGGTGTGTGATGTAAAAATTCAGATATAAATAAAAATATATCTGTAAAAAAAGCTGAATAAAGAAAAACTTTTCTTTACTGATATGTTTCCTCCTCTGATGGACTTTATTCAAATGTAAGGAGTTTATTTTGCAACAAGTATTTATAAAACAGAAGAATTCAACAACATTTACTCGCTTGGTTTATTAGGCATTAAATTACATCACTTAGGATCCTCCAAAGTTTGTCTGAAGAAAATTTATGAGTGTTCTTAAATTTTGAAAACCTAACAATATTTTTATTTCGGTTTCATAAATATTTGCTTCAAAATAAAATCCTTACATTTGCTTTGATAAAATCCATCAGAAGATGAAATCTACCAATAAAGAAAAAATTTTCCCTTTTTTTTTTTTTTTTTTATTCACACACATATGTGTGTGTATGTATGTGTGTATATATATAATATATGTGTGTGTGTGTATTAAACCATTAATCTGGAGAAAAATTATGCCAGAAAATGTTTATGAAATTTTTATTTGACTTTAAGTAATAATTTTTTCTATTTTTTTTTTTTTTATGTTTATTTCATTTAATGTAAATTTTATTTGATATTTTATTTCAGGCCATAACTTTTTCCCCAAACTATTCAATCTTCAATCTCTTCTAAATCAGTTTCCTTTTCTTTAATCAAATTTACAATTAATCATAAAGATAACTATGTACATTAGAAAAGAAAAGGAAAAAATAACCTTGGCAGACATTGTATCCATAATTCCTACCTTAGAATTAATTTAAACTTATGGCCAAAAGGTTTTCCCCTAAAGATACCTTTGAGACAGTGAATTTTATTCAATATTTACTAAATCCCACAATGATTTCTGTTTACATTCTAATATCTTGTGGTAACTTTGCCTTCAACATTTTTAGTTGGACTGATAGGAGCAAAGGTAACCAGGGATTTTTACTTTCCTCCTCAAATATTTCTAATGTATATTTAGAAGTAAATATCAATCAAAATTAATTATTTACAATTTACATCAACAAAATGAAAAGACCACCATATTTCGCTTTCTTATAGTAACATGAATATGTGATATGGGTGATTGTGGCTCTTCTCAACTTCCTATCTTCTGGTAAAAAACAACTATTGCAACAATTCTGATTTAATTTAGTATTCGCTTAAAACATTCCTCAGCTCAACTTTTTAGCAAAAAGATTCATTCAAATATTTGCACATTTTTAATATAAATTCAAAGTTTTTACTTTTTTCTATTATCCTTATTAATTCAATGCAAAATATATAAGAAATCTTTACACATTTTATAAGTAGGAAATAATGAATAGATCAAATGTGGATAAATGGACAAATTTTCAACAGGAATTTAGTTAAAATAAAGTGCATGCACACACACACACACACACACACGTGTGTGTAATATATATTAGTATATATAGTAGGCCAATGAAAATATCTGAAAAAGAAAGAATTATATTATAATTTATTATATATTACTAGACTAGTCAACAAAATACAAGCATAATGAGATTCAATTGCTAAGCCTGATGGTAAGAAAGTTGGTTCACTGTTTTTTGCGAGACAATTACTCTTGCCAATAATCTTACACATTTATAAGTCTACCATTCATCCATGTATTGAATATTTCTGCCACATCTGATCTGGTTCTTCTATTATATATTTAGAGATTATTGATAAAATACAAAGAAGAATTTGCAATGTTATTCATCCTTAGGTTTTGTCACTTTCCCACCACCATAATGTAGTTTCCCTGTGTCTTTTCCATAAATACTTTCATGATAATTATTCTGATGAGCTTTCCTCTTTGGTACCTAAAATTTATGAATTTATGTGATTGGTGGCAAGGTCTCATCATTTTATAGTTGAAATGGTTAGATGTAAAAATAAGTTCTATGCTAACAGTTTGTTCTCTCACACTTCTTACTTGTGGAACTCTCTTCCAGCTTCTTGCTTCTCAGTTAACTTTGATCTTCAAAAATTTAAATGCATTGTCAATCATTATCTACTGTCTTCTTGAATCCTCCTCTTTTATTATCCTTGATAATGTTTTATTTTTCTTATAATATTTCACACTTAGCAACCCCTTGCATCTCGGTGGCTTTATTGCCTTGCTTGGGGTGAAATAATTTTTTTTTAATTTTTAAACTAAAACTTTCTGAAAATATCTGTTTTATTATTCTCAGAGTATTCTTCTTAATTTTTGGATTTTTTTCATTAGACAATTATATATTAGGGAGGGAGGGGGGAGGGAGAGAGAGAAAGTTATATTCTGTAAAAAGTAGACATAAACTCTCACTCTCTCCCCCCCTCCCTAATATATGTAACAGAGTGAGTGGAGACAATTTGATAAACTTCTATTTTGATGTTTCACTGATGGATCATCATTATCAAGAAAAATTGTTTTATTTCAACAAAATTTACAATAGTGAGACAATGATTTATGTTGGGCCTTAAACTTACAGCAGACCTGAAGTGGAACTCATATATACAAGTCAGCACAAAAGTCATATATTAATTGTAGAAGATTTGTAGTTCATGGTACTTTCAGTGCATTTTTGTCTGAGTAAATTGTTAGATTAAAACAGATTTTTAGCATTTTTTTAATAGGTAATGATTTTTTGTTTCCTATATGACTGAAATTTATAACATAAATACATATTCTCAAAGATGTGTCTTTCAAGATGTATGTGGATTGTGCATTTTAAATGTTTTTATGTTAAAAATGAAAATAGAGGAAAATTATTCATTTTTTACCATTTGATGTTTTATTTCCAGAAAAAAAAATACTGCACAAACAACAAAAAAACATATGTGCCATTTATGGTACTATAGCTGAGAGTTTCAAAAGTGGAAATTTTGATCTTGAAAACCAAGAACATTATGATTGGCTTGTAATTGTTGATGATGACCAAATGAAAATGTTGATTTAAGATGATCCAGGCCATGTGACATGAGACATACTTTAGGAGTGTTTAGTTTTAACTAACTTCATTGAAAACATGACTTTTGATGTCATAGTACTGTGTATTTCTTTTTTAATTTGTCAAAATTGGTGTAATTTTTGTTTATTTATTCTAACATTAGAAATGGAAGAGGACATTTTTCAGTATATTGTGCTTATTTATTTTAAGAAAAGTAAAAATGCAGTCCAGATACAAGAGCATGTGCACTTTATGAAGAACATACTGCAAATGATTGAATGTGCTTGAAGTAAAGGTTTGAGATTGAGAAGAATCAAATTCAAGATATTACTTTTTAATAATCAATGTTTTACAATGTGGAAGATTTGCCAACATATTCAAAATATCTAAATTATGTTTTGAAAATCATTTGGAAAAGATTGATTATCCTTGTTGCTTTGATGTTTGGCTTTCACATAAATTAAGTGAAAAACCTATTGATCTGTATTTCTATGTGTGACACTCAATTCAAACATAAAAAAATAATGTATTTAGATGTAACACTTATGGAACAGTTTTTACACTAATAAGGGATAATGTGGCAAGGGAAATGAACCACCAGTGACCATATAATTGTCTAGTCTTCATCCAAAGATGGCAGTGCTATCTATATGAGATTAGAAGTGAATCTTCTGTTATGAAATCTTTTCAAAGTACCAAAGAAGTCATTCAATCAAGTCATACTCTAGAATAAGAAGCAGCAGCAGTGAATGAAAAGCTTTCAGAATTTGTGAAGAAAAAGGAAGGATAATTCTAGGTTGTATGTTTCTTTCATAACTAGTCAAAAAATTGGTACAGCTTTTCATTCTTCCATCATCTTCACCCAATATTGCACCTTTAGATCATTATTTATTACAATCTTTACAGAATTATCTTTATGAAAAATATTAAATTCCTGAAAGACTGCAAACAGCATATACAGCAATTTTTTTTTTGTTCAGAATGATAAAAAGTTCTAGAATGATGGAATTATAAAGTTGCCTGAAAGGAAAAAAATGGTAAATACATTATTCAGTAATGTTATTGTTGAGAATATTTTCTTTTATTTATTCAACCAAGTATTTAAAGAATTAAATTTAAAGAAAATCTGAAAATGTGTTTTCAGATTACAAAATATTTCTGTATAAGTTGTCGCATATCTGGCTTAAATTTACAGAGAAAGTGTCCACATTCATAATGCTTTTTGAAAATCCTTGAACAAAATGATTGTGTAGACTGTTATGAAAAATAAAGTAGAAGAAATGCTGGGATATGTATGGAATAATCCTGAGGGGAATCACTTGAAGGTGAGAAAACGCAAGGAATATATAATACTTTATTCAGACATGCTCAAACCTAGACAAACTATTGCTGTGCATCAGTACAGTGATCAGTTGACTTGTCTGAATAATTATTAATATAATAATAATTTGTTTTCTTTTTACTTAATATAAAAAACAAGCATTTTTGGTTACAAATTAAATTTCATGAAAATATGAAAACTCAGAATACAAAAATTGTTTTTTCTGTATCAATGGAGTATTTTCAGCATATATTGCCTTTAAGTATATTTTCATTGAATATTTGTGTTATATCAACAGTTTTGAATGCACTTATAGGATTTCTCCCAAATATTTTAGTTATCAGGTTAATGTATACAATATTTGTTCATCTACTTAACTATGGAGTGATACAAGAGCTGTGAAATATTGCATACATTTCAATTCTTCTTACTAATGACTACATTGTTTCCTTCTAGGTAAACTGATATGTGACTGTTCAAAGAAAACTTCAAAAGTAACTAGTAGTGACTTCTCTTGAAAATAGACAAAATTTTAGCATCATGATATTATTAGGTATATGCAGAAAAAGGATTTGGCCTCCAAGGACATTCATGTTGTCATGGTTACTACATTAGGGATGATGTTCCAGCTTTATCAACAGTGTAAAAGTGAGAAACTGAATTTAAGAGGCAAAGGGAGGGTTTTGAAGATAACCTAAGGTCTGGATGTTCTGCAGTTGCCACCATGGTGGGAAACATTGATCATGTTCACCACATGGTGATGGATGACAGGTAACTGACTATAATTCAAATAACCAATGCTATTAGTATGTCTCATGAGAGAGTTGAGAATAAATTTGTCATGAAGGTTTTTGCTCAGTAGGTTCCATGTCATCTGATGCCTGATCAAAAGCACACCAGAATGTGAGTACATGACAGGAAAATCTAACATTATTTAAGGCAGATCTGGTTAGTTTCCTTGAACATTTCCTAACCTAGGATGAGGGTTGGATTCATCACTTTGAACCAAGAGCAAAAAGACAATATATGCAGTGCAAACACCCCTCCTCATCTACTCCAAAGAACACCAAGGTTATTTCATCTGCAGGAAACGTAATGACCTCAGTTTTTTTGGCATGCAAAAGGCATTGTATTTTTTACTATCTTCAAAAGGGCCACACTTTGGCATGCAAAAGGCATTGTATTTTTTACTATCTTCAAAAGGGCCACACTATCATTGGTGAGTACTATGCCAACTTGCTGATTTAGTTATGAAAGCTATCAAGACCAAGCATCAAGGAAAAAATACAAAAAGGGTCTTGTTTCATCAGAATAGTGCTCTGAGTCCTTGGTTTCAATGGCTGCTGTGCTTCACTGTGGTTTTGAACTGGTTGTTCACCATCCCTATTCTTCTGATTTGACTCTCATCTGTTCTCCAACATGAAAAACACTTGGCTAGAAACAATATCGCAGTGATGATATCATATCTGCTGTTGATGACTTCTTTTTAGCCAACAGGATGAACAGTCTTCATGAAGAGTCAGATATCAGTTTATTTGGAAAGAAATATTAATAAGAAGAGTTGAAATTAATGTATGCAAGATTTCACAGCTCTAGCGTCAGTCCTTCATAGTTAGCCTATGAACTTTTCAAGCCAACCTTATACATTATAAAACCTTATTGTTTGCAGTAGATAGGTACAGTTGGTGAATTGTTTATACACAAAAGTTTACCTAATATAAGACTCAAGAGTCACTCAAAGTAGAAGGTTATTGTTAAAATGGTTATGATGGATGAGGTGTGTAATACAAATAAAAGAGGAGGTGGTAAGAAATGAATATTTTAATGATTGACCTTTGATCTTAAGATTGTAATGTTCAGGGAATTATCCATGTAGGAGTCTCTTCGACAAAATGGCAGTTTAGTCCATCTGATAACAAGAGATGCAACTCTACCAAATTTTGTTACAAGAAGTGTTGAAACTTTTCCTGTGTGTTTACCTGGAATATTTTAAAATAAAACTAGAAACTCATGTGGCAATGATAGCACCTATTTAAACTAATTAACGCTCACAAGAAAACAGATAAGGTGACTATATATATATATATATATATATATATATATATATATATATATATGGTCTAGATCTGAGGCCATAAAACAGGGGCATAATTTGCAAGTTAAAATTTATATATAACATTTACTGTTTTTAATATATTTTCAAATGCATTCCCATTTCTGTAGATATTCATTGGTCCCTTTTTCTATGAGAAAACACTTTAAATGAGGCCAGTTATTCTCTATTGTTTGAATATCAAGTGAAGATTTATATGTAAATCAAAAAATTATCTTCAGGAATTACAACATTGTGATTGTAGCACAGATCATTTAAAGCCTATTATAAGTGAACCAACCATCACTAATGATCATAGAATCTTGTTCAATGTGTCTTTGGATGACTGCTTCTCGATCTATCAGGAACAAATTCAACAAAGTAATTAAATTCTTCAGAATTTCTTTCAATTCCTCAAAGAGCCATTGTTGACGTAGCACTCAGCTGCGATTTTTGCACATGTGAAATATAGCCCTGATTCTAGACTTTTACATATATAAGAGTGGCATACTAGCCAAAAGAGAAAAACTCTCTGGTAAGTTTAAATCCCAACAATAACTAAACAAACATTCTATCCCGAGATACAATGATTTTTGTCACAATAATACTAATTCATGTTTTGAAATGAGTAATATCTTAAGTGGTCGCAGGAGGTATATTGCCAATTGAAAATTTTTGAGGGGTTTTCTCTTCTTGCTGAAGATGTCCATCTCAAATCCCCAACCAGAAATTAAATAACTACATCCAAACTTTCTCTGCACACCTACTCAACTCTACCTGCAATTCTTCATCTGTAGCCAATAAATTCAATAGAGGTTCATTCTGATTAAGAGAAGATTTCTTAAGTGAAAGGAAATTGTGTAAAAAGCTTTTTTAAATAACCACCTTTAAAAGAAAGTTTATATAAACAGCTTGGTAATGCTAATTTTGCAGCATAAGGACAGGTATTCTCAGACAGTAAAGTTATTTTAAGCTAGTCTATATATCCTGGTTCATTGTTTAGACACTTTGATATATATAAATTAGATTCTATAAGAATGGTTTTAATAAATGTTAGTGATGTAATATAGTGGTCTGATATGTGTTTATAGTTGGTAAAATTTTAATCAGGACTCCCTCTAAGTAGTTTTGATGTAAAGAATATGTTCTTTTTTAATTAGGGTAGCATCTGTAAAATGAAAGTTATATCCAATCTTGTTCCTGTGTATTATAAGTAAGTTTGAATGGTTGTCCCAAACAGAAATGTTAATGTGAGTTCAGTTAATGTTTGGGCTTCTCCTCTGACTTCTGCCATTGTGCAAATCTTTTCATGTTATTAATATAAAATCAGTTTCTCTTCACAAATGATGATAATTCGTACCATTTAACCTGACTAATGATGGCTTCCATACAACTGATTTTTTTTTCATTCAGTTCAAAAGGGACATATTTCTAAAATATTTTGTCAATTGTTCTTGAAAAGATTTTAAATAGTTCTGATTGAAATTTTTAAATCATTTTTGTCTGGTATTGATATCTCTTTGGTCAGTCTGGTTTTCTAAATTAAAATTTTATATTGTCTATAACTTTGAGAAGAGTCTTTAGTATATCCAACATCATTCAAACACTTGAACCACTTTTTGTATAGTCCTGAGTATAATAATAAACTACATCTGGCAGCAAAGCCTCTGATCAAGAGACTGGAGGTTTTGTGGAGCATGGGACCAACTCTTAATGGTGGTTGTTCCCAGGTCCACCCTGATTCAAGGTTGTAGCACCTATTAGGGTCCCAATTACATAATTATAATTTAATCATGAAATAATGTCATTCTCTTGAATAAATTATAAAGTTTGAATTTTCATACTTTGATTTCAGCATTAAATGACCCATAGGGGTGTTGATATGCTGCTAAACAAAATTGTCTTTGTAGATTTGCTGTTGTTAACATTTAGGTAATCCATCAATCAGCATTTATCAAAGAAAAAAAAATGAAGAAAAAATGGCAACTTTGAACCTTCATGCCTGCAAAAAAAATGAAGTGTCAAAAAGACAGTTTTTTTCTATGACACTGTTATTATTTTAACTACCTTCACTCTTCAACAATGTTTAATGTTTAAAAAGCAATGATTAGAATTGTAATAAAGCCAAAACATATGAAAGTGAATTTATACATTTTATTTGTTCTTGAGAATAAATTAATAAATACTATTTATTTATTATATTATTTATTGGAATGGTTGGCAAAACATCAGCTAATTGCCAATTGATTCAAACTTTATAAAATAATAAGGATTTATAATAAGGATTTCCTTAGAGTTGGTTCATATATTTTTATAATTTAGTAAATGTTTATAAATTTGTGAATATAAAAATTGTTTTCATATTCATTTCTTTATTAATTAGTAAATGATAAATGTTGCATTGCATTAGTTTTAATTGTATTAGTTTTTAGAATGTTGTAAACAAAATTATTCTTGTAAATAAACAATCTAATAAATAGTGTTTAATAATTTTGTTGTAAATTCACAAGAACAAAAAAGAAATATATAAATTCACTTTCATCAGATGTTTAGATTTTATTACAATTCTAATCAATGCTTTTTTAAAACAATAAACATTGCTAAGGAGTAAAGATAGTTAAAATAAGAACACTGTCAATGGAAAAATCATCCTTTTGACACTCCTTTTTTGGGGGGGATCATGAAGGTCCAAGTCTGCCAAAAAAATAACTAGTGATAGAAACTTGTTCATTAATATACCCAACAGACAAGTCTATTTTCACAGCATCAAGTACACCAAGGTGATTCCAAATTATATCTTTCTCTCATAAGGAACTAATTCTAGTAAGAAGATTTGTTAACTGTAGTTTTACTATTAGTAGTAGTAGTAGTCTCCAATAGAAGTTATTCATTCTTAGTTTTCTAGGATGAGGAACAGGAGGGAAATTCTCAGTATAACTATGTAGCTACAGCAAACAATCTTAATGTAAGAATGATGGCAGAACTGATCAAAAGGATTTGTCAATTCTACAACATCAGGTTGATGTTTAATAGTAAAACTACCCTTCACAACTTTCTTACTAGAGCTAGTTTACTATGAGAGAAATGCCTACATTTATAGCATACCATGCATATGTGGTAAGGTATATAAGGGAGGAGTGAAGCAGCTATCCACTTAGAATCAGATTTAAGGAATATAAGAATGTTATAACCAAAAGTGAGGTGAAAAAAATCTGGTATGGTAGACTATATCTGAAAGGGGAAGGGTAATGGTTACCCTTCCCCGTTCAGATAACCATTACCCCATCTGGGATAAAACCCAGATAATTAACATCACTAAGTAATGAAAAAACTGAAGGAAGCAGCATATATTGGCCTTTCAACCAGGTGCATGTTCATCTTTTTTGTGCCATGTCTCCTCAGAACATAGACAATAATGGCTCTCCACAACTTCCTGTCACTTAACTCTTAATAAATTGTCTTTCTGTTATTTTCCTAAACCCTGTCCTGCTATCCATTTACTCAAGCTCACTATGTCATGTGCTGTTTACCTGTCTCTCTTGCCTTCAATCTGTCCTCTGAGTATCAGATTTTCCAAGCACTCCTTCCTCAATATATGCCTTAGAAATTTAAACTGTCTTTTCTTGATGTAAAATATGTTTCCTTTTTGTTTCCATTTTCTCTAAAACTTTTTTGTTGCTCACATAATCAGTCCATGGTATCCTCAGCATCCTTCTGTAGAACCACATTTCTGTTGCTTCAAGTCTCTTCATCTTTGAGGAGATTGTCAGATTCACTGCCATACAGGAGGACAGATATCACATAACAGTTTAGTTTTACTATTTCTTAGTACACTGCTTAGCTTTTGAAATGCATTTTTGGCTATCCTGATAAACCTTTGGATCCCAGTGTCACACTTTCCATCCTCTGTTAAAACACTTCACAGACATTTAAATTTCCAAACTTGTTTGATTTTGGCATCGCTGATTTGCAATTCGCACTTTGGGCTCATCCTTTTGCTAACACCCATGCATTCTCTCTTCTTACAGTTGATGTTTAGTCCTTTCTTCTTGCTTTCCTTCACTACTTTCTGTAGGAGCTTTTGTAGTTTTCTTTCTATATCTTCTACCAACACCATGTCATCTGCATATCTTATATTGCTAAGATTTTGACCATCAAAAATGAATCCTGGTAGGACTTCTAGTTCTCTCAGAATTGCCTCACTGTGTAGGTAGAATAATAAGTCCAGTGAGAAGACACATCCTTTTCTTATACAGAAATAGAAAAGGGGTGTATCTGCTAAACTCATTTTCTATCCATATGCAGGCGGTTTGCTGCCAGTATAGATTCTTGATTATTTTAATATCCTTCCCAAATATAGCAGTTCTGAGCAGTTCTAATAGATCTTTGTGGCATATTTTATAAAACACCTTTGATCAGTCCAGTCAAAGTAATATGGATTTCAGTATGTGTTTTTTTTTTTGCTAGTAAATTTGGTATTGGAGAACTCCCCCCCCCCTTTGTATAATTTAGAATTATCTGGATACTATGTAAACTTGACACAGTGGAAATACTTTTATCTGGTGGTTATATTAATGAACAATTTCTGTCATCACTTGTTTTATTCTTTCCTTCAGGAGGAAAAGGTTTACTTTATTTTCTCATCTATTTACACCTGCTGAACAATGAATTGGCTGAAATGTTGCATTAACAACAGCAAATATATTGTGCAAATGAATGAAAAGACAGAAAATTGTGGAGTGATGCATTTCATTTGGAGAAGGAACTTCAAACAAAATAATGGTTTCATTGATGGAATTATTTTTTGGAATTATAATCTAATATATAAAAGAGATTGGAGGGGAGAAATCACAACAAACACTAGTTACAGTTTCCACTGAAACATTAAATATTCAGAGACACTCAACATTTAAATTTTGATATCCAATGTATTTAAATTTTAAACTTAGCCCATCTCCTTCATGCTTTTATTGT
Source organism: Acanthosepion pharaonis (assembly GCA_903632075.3). Taxonomy (NCBI): domain Eukaryota; kingdom Metazoa; phylum Mollusca; class Cephalopoda; order Sepiida; family Sepiidae; genus Acanthosepion; species Acanthosepion pharaonis. The sequence continues at coordinate 815,976 of CAHIKZ030004089.1, read as the reverse complement.
TTACTTTTATTTTGTTGCTTTTAACTACTCCATTTTTGGATTAGTAGTAATTTAGTGAAGAAAGGAAATATGTTGTATAATCATTGACATCAATTTACTGTAGATTATTCCAAAATTAGTGTACTTTCAATATATTTTCACCTTAATAAATTTCTTTCTCTTTTCATCAGAATTGCATTTTTTCAATTGAAACTATAGTCAGACCTAATATGATGAATATATATGATGAATGAATTATTTTGTAAAAGATCTCTCTTATGTTCTATATAACCTTTTACATTTCATCAGTGTACTTCATGGGGGATATTTGCAATCTGTTGTATAAGGTTTAATGTTATTTTGTATTGATTAAATTCCTTATTGTTTTTGAAGTAGTTGTAACAAATTTTATATTAAGATTGGATAAATTCTTTTAAGTTATAGTGATATATGCACTTGGCATGTGTATAGTTTTATCAAGATCATTTGTTATTTTCTTTTTCATTTATGGATTTTATAAGCTTTCATTTTCACATTGCATATGTTTCTATTTAAGAGCACTTGGAATTTGTAGCCCTCAATATCTATATGATCAAAGAAAATATGCAGAAAATATTTGTAAACACTTACATTATCCTAATTAGATTCAAGTGTTGGCTCTAAAAATCTGACCTCTTTATTCACAAACAACATTATTCCTTAATTTGGAATATATTCCTTCAACATATATACATATATCATTTCAACTACATTAGGCCAAAGTTTGACCCACACATGAAAATCATGATCTGATAGGTTTTCCATATTTGCCAAAATATATGAAAAATTTTATGGAATAAAATTATTTTGTTTTTATTGAATATTTAAAAATAAATAATAAAATAAAATATTTATTTGAAATATGTTGTTTTTTAAAAAAATTGTTAAAATTGTCAATTGCATGTTAAACAAATTACAACAATATGCAAATAATTTATCTAATACTGAATTTTTTATTTTTATATAACTTTTTAGTAGAATCATTTTTCAAATTCATTTCCACATTTCAGAAAAGTCAAAATTGAAAGGAATAAATGGAGAATCAATGAAATATAAAACTGAAACTTAGAAAAAAAAAACTTAGTAAAAAGATCAAAATTTTTTTTTTAAATATTGACTAATTTTCTATGCAAACCATCTGATCCTTCTATCAGCCTTCTACCTCTTACTTGGCAGAGTGCTAGAGTCTCTAATCAACTCTCAATTGATTAAACATCTCACCTCGTAGGGTCTTATTTCAGATAAGCAATATGTCTTTTGCTTCTCTGGGTCAACTTATGATGTATTAATGATTATTGCTGAAAGATTCTATCAAAATTTAGATAAGAATGGTGAAGATCAGGTTGTTGCTTTGGACACATCTCGAAGGCATTTGACCTCTTCACAAATTGAAAGGTTATAGTATTTCTGGACAAATTTTTTGAGTCTTATCAAATTGCAAAATGAAAGTTGTCTTGACTGGCCACTCTTCTAGATCTTTTTGCATTAATGCCAGTGCTTTATTCTTGAACCTACATTGTTCCTAATTTTCATCAGCAACTTTCCTGATGGCATCAGTTCTCAACTTGGTATCTATGCTGATGATACAATTATTTACTCCTGTCTTAATAGTAAGTTTGATTGGTTTCATAAGGTCAAATTGATAGCTGATCTAAAAAATAACATACACTCTGTTGTTAATTGGGGCAAGAAATGGATTGTTCATTTCATTACCTTCAAAATGAAACTGTTCTCTATTAATCATCTGAGGGAATTCTTTTTGCCTTCCATCAGTGTGGCTGATGCTAACCTCCAAGAGAGTGGTTTATTGCGTCTTCTCAGGATAATGTTTTTCACTGACATGAAGTGGAAAGATTATATTGAATACTAAGTCTGCTGCTAGGAATGTTGGTTCCCTGTGTCATGTTAGACAATGTTTCTCATCCAAATTTATCTTACATATTTATAAGTCTAGCATTCATCCAATCTTTGAATATTGCTACCATATATGGTCTGGTGTTCCTGCTATATATTTAGAGATCTTTGATGAAATCCAAAGAATAATCTGCAATATTATTGGTCCTAACCTAGCATCTCAGCTTTTCCACCGGTGTAATATAGTTTCCCTGTACCTTTTCTAGAAATACTTTCATGGTAATTGTTCTGAACTTTCCTCTATGGTAACTAGACTTTATGAATTTAAGTGTAGTACTAGATTGGTGGCAAGGTTTCATCATTTTACAATTAAAATGGCTGCTAGATTTAACTGTATGTTCTATGCTAACAGTTTCTTCTCTCCACACTTCTCACTTATGGAATTTTCTTCCAGTTTCTTGCTTTCCAGTCAATTTTTTTATCTTCAAAAATTTAAATGCATTGTCAATCATTATCTTCTGTCTTCTTAATTCCTGTTCTTCTATTGTTCTCTCTTCTTAATAATGTCTTCTTTTTCTTATATTCTTTCACACTGAGTAAACACTTGCATCTTGGGGGGCTTTATTGCCTTGCTTGGAGTGAAATGATTAAAAACATCTTGGAACTTCATGGTTTCCCTGCCCAAAATAAAACAAACTTGACTAACTTGATACAAAATGGAGTAAGAACACAATTTTATCAAGTAAAAGTATTTTTAGGCCTCATTATCATGAAACTTTTCCTAAACTGAATCCATGTGTGTTAAAGGTTATGCTTTGCGAATTTGCTATGAATTTTAACAAAAGTAAAAATCAAAATGAACTTGGATTTTCCTTGAAAATTAATGTATCATAAGTAAAAATGAAAAAAAAATCAAATATTTAATAATTACTTCTCTGAAAATGAAAGCATTTAAAATCTGTATAATGTTTAATCTATGAAAAAACATGAGATTAAATGCATTCACAAAGAAATAGTTTATATTGAAAAATATTGTGTAAAAGAAATGCTTTTTACACCATTAAGGTACAGATTTATTGATTATAATTCCTGTTATTGGTTCAAACCATATAAGTAGAGAAATCAGAATATGGATATTGATATGAACTGAGGTGGTTGTATAAACTGATGGACAAGGCATTGTTTGAAATAACATTAAAATAATTTATGGGGACCACAAAACTTAATGGCTTTAAAAGTGAACATATTAAAAACTATATATTAACATATAATTCATACATACAAATATATTAAAACAAAGGGAAGAAGAAAAAAAAACATATATATATAATTTTTTGATTTTTCATTTTATAGAAGAGAAAGGGCTTTTCCTCTTGTAGTATATTTGTATTATCTATTAATACATACTTTTTAATATGCTTGCTTTTAGGGCTATAATAAAAGTGAAATCATAGAGTTGGTAACTGCATTCTCCTTAAACTAGCTGCAGTTAAATGTTGTAAAATGTAGACATTTCAAAATGTTGGTAAGAACAGTATATGAAATATACTATATTGTGACTTTCAACCATAATTGTATTCTTTAAATATGTAGTGGATGGGATAAGCTTGACTGATCAGCTAAATGTGTTTAAAATATTAACATATAAAAACTGATTTCCATACTATGTATAATTTTCCATAAGGGGAAAAGCTATTGAGCTTATCCTAAAGCAATAATGAATTAATAAATATACTTATTTAAAAGCTATTGAAGCCGTAAAGATTTTGTGAGCTTTATTTTTTTTAATAATTAATTATCAACTGAAGTACAATTTAAATTTTCACAAACATTTGTAATACAAATGCTGTGTTTTTTATTGAATTTAAATGAAACAAATTTAACTGATTTTGTGCAATAAATTTAATCAAATAGAAAACAATTGTTGAAAACTGCAAAAAATGAAACATCACATATGAATATGATTGATGAAGATACAAACTGTAAGATTAAGTACAAAAAATAAAAATAAGAACTAAATTTAAACCCTTAAATCATACTGACATCTCATCAGATCATTAAAGATATGAGCAAGAAAACATTTTATATATAAGACAATAAATTGTATAAAAAAATTGATTCTTATTGTGAAACTCAACTTATTCCTACTGTTTTGATAGATTGCTGAATTTGAGTAAATGATAACACATCAGATTTTGGTGGGGATGTATGAAAATCCATTCTTGGTCAGACCAACAATTTTCAGTACCAATGCACATTTAATTTCCTTCTTCATAGTTACTCCTAATATTGATTCATTATCTTTTGATTTCTTGAAATTCATCTGTGTCTAGATTATTCAACTTTTTACCTGCTTATTTTCATTTTTCTCCTTCATGTGGATTTAATTTTCTCAGTCCATGATTAGATTGCTTAGATTAGATTTTTGTATCGACATGCTACAATCTAAATGATTCTGAACATGTATAAACTTCTATTTCTCAAATGCCGAAGTAACTTTTTTCACTCAGTTAAATAGTTAATCTGAAAGTAAACCTTGTATGCATGTCTTTTGTACAGATAAACAATTAATTAATGCATAATGTAATTTAAATTAATCTGACATAATTTATGTTTGATGAATTAAAATATCATATTTTTGTCATTTAAATAAAAGGGGTGTTCCAAAAATAATGTCTCCTATTTATTTCCATTGAAGCAACAACAGATACAGCGAACAGAAAACACTTTTGGGTAGAGCAAGTTTTTACCTACAAAAGTCTATTTTTCCATATAGTTACTACAGTTGGCTATACATTTTCAATAGCAAAGAACAAGAGTATATATAGTGTGTTTGTGACCAATTTCTCTGCACACATTGCAGTCACTACTGCTTAACTGTGCTCACATCCACTGTTTGTTCTACATAAATGTTCAGAAAGTGTCAGTGAATGTCAAAGTGTGCAACTATAGCAGAATTTATATATATAATTCTGCTTCATATGCACTTTCATGTCAGCAAGTTGGTAGAATGGTGCCTATCTAAAAGATGACAAAAATCATAGGTTATAGGTGGGAATGTTCAGCCTCTACTGCCACCCCACTAACATTCACCTCTGATGTAACAGGCCAGTATAATAGGAGGTATTACTTTTGGTACAATCCTTGTATTAATTAATTATTTTACATAATTAAGTGTTGTATCCAACCTGTGTATGTTGACTTTAAAAACATTCAGTATGCCATTAATGTTGTAATGAGCATCTGTCTGGATATTGACAGATTACAACAGGATTTGTAAATAAGCAATTGTTTGATCAATGAAAATGTTTTTAAAAATAGTTTTTCAACAATAATATTAATTTTGACTATGAATTTGTTGTAGTAGTAATTTTATTACAATATTGAAAATAATGCAATATACAATAAATATTCAGTATTTTCTATTGTGCCTAAAGACTTACAGCCATATCACATTGAAACACTCAGTTAAGCAATGTCTACACTGGTCAGTACCTAGATAGGTGACCACTTGGGAATACCAGGTGCTGTAAGTTTGGATGTGTGGGTGGTGTCATGAATAATAGTCAGTTGTTAATCAGAGAGCCAAGTTCCAATTCCTGTTGGGATCCTTATATTTACATACAGAAATGCCTTTGGGAAAGGTATGAATTTGCCTGCCCCTCCTCTTCAGCTAATTAAAGACTTTATTACAAAAAAATTCTTAAAATCCAAAAGATATATTCTGGCTTTAAATAACCTGCAAAGGGTTCATAAGATGTACAAAACGAATCAATCAATAAAACAATATTGTGTCTAAGTGTGTAGATATTTCCATTTTTTACTTCTTTTTTTATAAATAATAAATATTTAAGGTCTACTGAATAAATTAAATTATATTGTACCATTATGTATGCGTATATGTATCTTTGTGTGTATGTGTGTGGAAACTAATAATTTTTTTTTTTTAATTATAATGTATATAATTTGTCTGGTTGAATAGGTGTACCTGTATACGTTTTTTGCTTTTAAGATAATAAAATTCAAGAGTTCTACCTGTCACAGTCAACCGGAAAATATAATAGCATAAGTCAAAGGGGCATAACTATCAACACTTACATGATGAATTATGTCCCTTTTGTACTGCAAGACAAAAATTGTTAAAACAAAGAACAAAAATCAGGTATAATACGTTTTCATTTATGAGGATTATTTAAAATTTCACTGACAATTATTTGGGGTTGTTTTTTTTTTTTGTTCTAATTCCTTAGGGTGAAGTAATATTTTCATTTTAATATCCCATATACAGTTGTTAATGGAAGATTTTAAGGAACAAAGAGTTTTAAAAACGCTATATTTCAAGGTGTTCATATCTTGTGAGTTCATGGTGGAACATGAAACCTGTTCACTTGAATTATCTTTAAATATTTAACTTTTTGTCTTTGATGTCAACATAGGATTTGATATATTTTTCTTTGTTTTTCAGGACTGTAGAATATGCAGTAGATACAGAAAACCTCAGCATATCGGCCATACGAACAGTACGTGTCCTGCGTCCTTTAAGAGCGATTAACCGGATTCCAAGTAAGTAAGACCCAAATAAAAATTTAACTCAGGGATCAAACTGTTCCTCTCTTAAACAGACTAATATTAGCTTCCTACTTTTGATACTTGTCTAATTTGTTCTTTTTATTTTTATTATTTTTTTTTGTCTTATATCATTTAGAGATTACTTTTTTAAATGATTTCATTTTTTTTTTGTGTAGCATTTTGCATTGTTTAATTTTTTTTAACTATTCTCTACTCAGATGAAAATTAAAAAAACATTTTAATTCTTTGCATTTTTTCCATTTTCAAATTTTACAAGCATAATGAATAATACATATGTATTTTTGTATATATGAATACATTATGGTTTCATTTCATTAAATGCAGCTTGTCAATCCTTGTAATTATTTTTTAATGTCACAAAACAAAAACATTATTAAAATGAAGATAATGTCAGTAAAAATATGGTTGCAAGTCATAACATAGTAAGTTTTCTTAAATAGAATCATTTTAATATTTGAAGGAATTATTCAGTAGATTTTCTAATATATTTTATTTATAATTTTTCATTGTCATTGGACGTTTTTTAATTTGTAATTTTTTCCCCTCTAGGTATGCGAATTCTGGTAATGTTACTACTTGACACACTGCCCATGCTGGGAAATGTACTCCTGCTCTGTTTTTTTGTATTCTTCATTTTTGGAATTATTGGTGTACAGTTATGGGCTGGTGTATTACGAAACCGTTGTTTCCTAAACCTCAGTGCAAATATTTCTGTTCCATCGTGAGTATAATCTCTTTATATACTTGTACTCTTTTCCAAATACTTGTCTTGTTATCTTTTTAGTTACTATATGCTACTGAAATAGTTTTTCTAATAAAATATAGAAAGATTCCTTCCAAAATCTAAGTAAAGTAATAAGAAGCTGGAAGATGTTAAAAACAAAAAGAAAAGAGCACTAAACTGTTATCTTCTCATGGATCAAGAAGAGACTTGAAGCCACAGAAATGTGGTTCTAAAGAAGGATACTGAGAATACTATGTGAGTAATGAAGAAGTTTTAAGGAAAATAGAAACACTTATAATCAGAAAGAGACAAATGAAATTTCTAGGGCACATAAATGAGGAAAGAGAGTTTGGAAGGATTAAGACCATATTGAAGGCAGGAGGGCATAACCTAACAAGGTTGTGTAAATGGATAGCAGGACAGGGATTGGGAGAGATGAAGACAAACTTACTAAGAGCTGCAAAGGATAGGATGCTGTGGAGGTCCGTGACTGTCCATATCCTGAAGGGGCACAACACATGGATGAATTAAATAAAATCTGTTGGAATGATGACAGTTAATGGAATGGGAATGGAATAAATAGTTCAAAATCCAGCTGGAGTAATTTGCATTAAAAAAGGCATGAATCCACACTCCCTGTAACTGGTTAAATGGCAGGGAAATTGAAGTCCTTCAGGATTGTAAGGTTGCCCATCTTGAAAGTTTGTCAATAGATTATGCCAGAAATCATTACTTGCTGTTGATAACCCATTACAACCTGTTATATTATTTGATTATCACAGCCAGGTAACCTCTATTGCTTTGAAAGATGAGAGGGAATTATTTGCTATGGCATCCTAATGATCTAATAGATCATAAGAAACATCTCCAGTAAAATATTTTATTAAATCCACTCATATACATCAATATAAATCACACAACAAATGACAGTACAAATGTGACATTTTTTTGTCTTTCTCAAAATTCTGATGACAAGGATGGCAATGTAAAAAAATAAAATTCCAACTTAATATATTTTTCTACAGAAGCAAGGATTCTTCCATTATTATGTTATATTTTTAAATGCATTGTTTATATTTCATTGTTTGCATACTTTAAAGCAGTGGTTCCCAAACAGTGTGCTGCACATCACATGCCAAAAATAAATATGATTTCAAAATTTAAAATATTATTATGGATTACTTGTAATTGCATGCATGAGTCCCACTATAAATAATTATTGATTGATTTTATCATTGTAATAGTTTTGCATTATATCAAGTATTAAGAATATAGTAACTAGGGTCCACAAATTGAAGGAGAGAGTTATCAATGATAATGTTCTGGTTTCAAATACATGGTTATCTCCCTTTAACCCTATCTATGTTTATTATTTTTAAATTTACAGTAGAACCTCGTAGTACAAGTGCACCATTATATGAGCAACTTGCTTTACAAGCTGTCATTCATGAGCATAGGACAAGTAAAAATTTGCAATGCAAGCAACCATCATATACAGGGAAGCATTGCCAGCTGACATCATCTATTTCTAAGAAACAACATAAAGGCAAGATGAAACGCATCTGTGAACACCTAACATCCAAAACATTTATTCATTTTATTGCATAAAATTCTTTGATGTACTTATCACAGATAACATCACCTACCAATGCTCCCTTTCCCTGGCAAGTCTTTGGACCTTGAGGTTGACACAAGCAATGTTGACAAAGCTAATGGATAAGTGCAGAGAGAAGCTGATGACAGAGGAACTTCAGCTGCCTGAGGAGCACCAAAACATGGAGGAGATAAAGGAACTAGCCATGGAGGAAAGTCTGTTAGATGTTGCCCTCCATGAGTGAGATCAGAGAAGTGCTAGCAATGTGGAAAAAAGTGCATGACTTTGTGAAAAAATAACACCCACAAAAATTAAATGCAAATTGTGTGGCTGCTTTGTTCAACAAAATTTGTGTTCTACTATTTTCATGGCATTTTGAAATCAACAATGAAACAGATTTCTTTTGATAAGTTTCTAAAAAAAAAAAAAATACCACCTGCAAATGCCAAAAGCAAATCAAATGCCACAAAAGTCTTTAAGTTCTGAGTGAAAATGCCAGAAACTTTCTTATAAAAGATTTGTAGTTTAATAAAAGCTGTTTATTTCTTTCATTCTCTTTTATCATGTTATTAATACATTTACTTTTTGGGATTTAATTTCTTACTATTCATTTTCTATTTTTTTAAATTCTAAAATAGACATTTTGGATGTTTTGGGGAAACCGAACAGATTAATTAATCTTCCATTAATTTCAGTGGGGACAAATGCTTTGTAATATTTGTGTAATTTGCAATACGAGCTTGGTCTGGGAACTAATTAAACTCATACTGCAAGGTCCTATTGTACTTTTTATCACATAAAATTTGGTGAAGCTCAAGCAAATTTTTATCATTAAAAATTTGCTTGCACCTCACCAAATTTTTATTCCAAAAATGCAGCCCAGAGAAAAATGTTTGAGAACTACTGCATTAAAGAGGGAAAATAACTCTAAAAAACATATTCATAGTTTATATTTCATTAACAAACCTGTCATCTTTGATCTTGTTATTATATTATTCAATATTATCATCAGGACATTATAAGTTAAATTTATTTACAGAAATACATGCATATAAATAGAAATCAAATGAAATAAAAGGTAAAATGAGAAAATGAAAAATCAGCTGTTTGATCTCTGATCTGATGTTTTTAGTATACTTTCAGAATATTTTATAAGTTTAATTTCTTTTAATATTGTTTTTATTTCATCAGAGTTTAAATTTCACAATAGAAAATCTTATTTTATATCTATTAGATTTTTAAAAAAAGCAACAACAATAGGACATACACAAACACACATACAAGTCATCAGTTTAATTTCCAAAGCTTAGATTCTTAACACCTCAAATTCCCTAAGGCGAAAGTTTTCAGTTACAGAGCTTGCAGAATAAGTAACAAGAATATATTTTTCTTTAAACCAGCATTCATGTATCATAGAAATTATATGATGAAATAATAAATTGGTAAAACAGACAAGGAAATTATCGTCTGTAGCCTGCAGTGATAAAATTGATAATGAAAATTTATTTACATTTTATCATGAAAACAACTGATCACTAATTATACAAAGAAAATGAGAATTTTTTTCCAATAAACATTTCAAAATAATTTTTGAAAAAGAAAATGCTGTTTATGTAACATTAAGGACCTCAGTTCAGACTCACACAGGTATAATTTTATGAGTTGGGTAATTGGAAAACAAAATGGAAAAATTTTATCTAATGCATTTTGTTGATAGAATTTTTTTCCATTTTGTCTTTCAGTTACCCACCATACTACAAGTATTCATCTAAGTTGTCTGATATTTCTAATAATTCCCTTCTTCCACTCATCTCTTTGACTGACATTTCTTTGTTGTTCCTTATCAAATTACTTTTAGTTAATCTATTCTTTGTTTTTCAAATTAAATTGTGAGAATTGAAACAATTTAATAGCCAAAATGATTGACTGTAATTGTTGTAATAAGAGCAATAGTTATAAAAGTTTCATGTATAAACTATTGATAATTCTTCATCAAAAAATCTCAAACAATTTAGAATATTGCTGCTGCTGTTTCATCAACAAAGCAGATACTGAAGACAGGTGCAGTAGGATTACGAATCAAGAACCTTGGCTGACTGTAATAACCAAAATAGTATAAGTGTTGCTACATAATATAACATGCACCTGCAATACAGTTAGTCTTGTCTGAGACTGCTTCTTATATTCTGAATTCTAACACTAATTTAAAAGCAGTTTAGCAGGGCTGGTGCATACTATCCCCAAACTCTCCAACCAAGTATAGCAAGCCTGATTGGGTGCCCCTGCCATTGCTTTGTGACCCTTTCTTTCTTATCAACATTTGCTTTTTTTCTACCTATATTTATACATGTTACAAATTAAACTAAGCACAACTGATTATTAAAAGATGACAAACATTCACCGATTAAATTTACTATTTTTTATCCATAATGTTGTATGTGTTAAAATTATTCAACATTTTAACAAGAAAAATCACAATATCTGGCTATATCTCTGAGATGAGGTATTATGATTACTTACATTATTTACATTCCTCAGCCAAAATGTTGTGAATATGGCAATAAAGATGAGGATAACAATCCGAATAATGTAAATGTATGAAAAATCTCAAGTTAATATTAAAAAGTGCCGTAAAACATTGTCGATTTATTTAAGAGAGGATGATCTATTATGACATGTCCCTAATTTGTATTTAGATATGTTGTATTTATTTTTAATTTTTCTAGTTGAATTGTTCACCTGTATTGCATATTGTACATACTGTACATACTTGTGTAAAGTGTGATTTTTATTTTAAATACAGCTGTACTTTTTGACTACTATATTTTGGTCAGCAGCATAGTCAGGTCCAGCAGTACATATGCTAATTTTATCTCTCATGTATGATGTGACCCTATAAAAATTAGCTTCAAAATTAGGTCTTCAAAATTTGCATAATATGCAAATATATACAGTAATTAAGTTACAATAAAATTTGTATTTTATATGAATACTACCTTGAAAATTAATAGTAGAGTGGGTGGGGCTGTATCATGGTGGGGCACAAGACACTACACTAGTACTGCAAATTAGAAGTGTTGTGACAAAAAGAAACATTGATGTCAGTTAAATAGATGTATGGAATATCAGTATAAAAGTTTCTCAAGGTTACTGTTGGTTTTAAAATTGTTTTGAGTTTTGTTTTTTTTCTATTAAATGACTTTTTATATGTTTATCTTAGTTTTGACAAATTCTTAATTTCTTAATAAATGTGAATATATTATTTTGTTTCAGAAAAATGAATGTGAGTCCTTATTACAGGCCTCGTGTTGGAGATTACATTTGTAGTAAACCCGGAGAATCAGGAATGCGAAAATGTTCCAATTTACCTTTATTCTCTTATGAGGGAATCAAATGCAATGCAAGTGCCAAGGCGAACAGCAACAATAATCCTGCAAATAATTCATGTGTCAACTGGAATCAGTATTATACAAGCTGTGAAGCAGGAGATAAAAATCCATTTAGGGGGGCTATATCTTTTGATAACATTGGATTGGCATGGGTAGCTATATTTCAGGTCAGTACATTAATGTCACACTTTTCTATTATTTATTCATATTTTCTCTATTACAATTACATAAAGTACCAGTCATTTTAAGAGGCCTATTAAAATATAATCAGTCCTATTTAATAAAAAAAGATCTATTAGATTCAAAAGAAGAATCTGTATTGCTCAAAAATGTAGGACAATTATTACTTGTAATAACATATAATTGAAGTGACTTTGGTTAAATGCAAATACATAAGAATATTCTCTAATCATCTGTCAATTTTTATGCAGATGATATGACGATATATGGCACACCTCTAAATGTTTGATGATCAGAGATTGGCAGCTGAATTCTCTTTCAATCTAACACTAACTTCTCAGTGGGGGAAAAACTGACTGATTACATTCCATCACTGCTGATCAAACTCCAAAATACCAGTAGTTATGATGAACAGCTGTCCCCTTGAGGAGGCCCCGTGCCTCAAGAGGATATTGGGCTTCAAACTTACAACCAACCTTAAGTGGAATTCCTATATATGATCCATTGCTAAAGATGCAGGTAAAATGATCAGCACCCGTTACCATTCCAATAATTACCTGAATCCTCATGTTATCCTCTACCTTTATAAGAGCCAGATCAGTACTGTTGCTACATTTTGGCAGGAACTACCCAGACCTCACTTTCCAGTTTTGATAGGGTTCAAGTTTTTGTGGGAGAAGAATTATTTTCCACACTTGAAACTCTCTCTCTCACAAGCAAGATGTGTCGAGTCTCTCACTGCTCTATTGCTACTGTCATGGAAAGTGCTTCATTTCCTGGTTGTGCCTAGTCAGATTTTCATAGCTAGAACCCACCATGCCACTTATATAGTAACAAACCACCCACAGTCACTCTATATTCCATTGTGGAGAAGTAAGTTCCCTTCAAACAGCTTCTTCCCATGGGCCATTGCCCTAAAGAACAGATTTCCTAGAGGATGTTTCCCCAATCACTACAATCTTGACCTAGAGTCAACTGTTATCTTCTCCTATCCATTACCCTTTACCTTGAGCACCCCCACCCTCAAGACTTGTACAGGGTGAACCTTCAAAACTTTCATACCAAAACTTTCATTTATGTTTTTATTGTTTCTTGATTTTTTTTTTTTTGATTTTTTTTCAGGTTATAAGTTTAGAGAGTTGGGTAAATATTATGTACTATGTACAGGATGCACATTCATTTTGGGACTGGGTCTATTTTGTGGCATTAATTGTGGTAAGTCCTTTATTTTCTAATATTTTATCTCATAAACACTTTGACATAAAACATGTTTTTGACATATTTTTTAAATGCAAAAAAGATCACATTCTTGTTGAAATAATTCTTTGTAGGCCAATTTGGCCAAAAGTCTTTCAAACACTTACTGTTGTGCTTAGTATTAAACAATTGATGTACATGTTCACCATAAAGATACATTGATCATTTATATAGATAAAATGATTTTTTTTGATATTTGATATAATTTTATTTTCCAAATCACTTCTTAATGTATCTCCTATATTATTCTAAATAAAATAAAAACAAGTTTTTCCTCCATTTGTTAAGTTATTAATTTTCTATATAATTGGTTATTTTTTTTAAGTATAAGTTATTCATGATCAATTTGTGAAAAATAAATTTGCATGCTGCAATCTCGCCGCATCTTTTATAGTCCCATTTTCTATCCTTTTTGCTCATTCATAATTTATTTCCTTTTTCAACAAATTCTTCAAATGCATCCAACTGTCAAATTTTAATATATGTTTATCTCTGTTTTCTTTTGTCATTCATATTGAGAACAGCTTCCATATTGTTTTCACTTCAAGAGTGATGATAAAATTTTAAAAATAAAGAAAGTGTATTCATGTTTTTTATTCTTTTTTTCAACTCATACAAGCCAATTAAGGAATTTTTGACGCATTTGATCACTGACACCAACCCACTTATTTAATTATTTTTTATATTATTATTGAATTTATATGAAAACATTGATGCCACCTACCCTGAATCTATCATAAAAATTCAGGATGTGGAATTAGTAAATACTAAACACTTCAAATATCTCAGTGTATGAATCAGTTATAACAAATTTAGTATAGGATACAAGAAAATTGAACCTAGAATAGGCTGTACTAGAGGTAGTTTCACCTAACTCAGAAACTTGCAACAAAACTAACATATATTAACATGAAAACTCAAGTCATGTTCTTAAATAGCTTCATCAGATTGAGACTTTCATATGGATGCTATGTATGACAGCAAACCCATTCAGAAATATCTAAACCACTTTCTAAGATCAATAGTTAAAATGGCTTTGAGAGAGGGAAGCCTGTGTTTCTTGACAAAGACCATTCTTCTTTGAATTATTGTGAACAGGTGCTACAGAATCACAAAGAACTGTACCAAATAACAGAAACCACATCACTTGAGTACTACCAACAACAGCAACATGTAACTCAAAGAGAAAATGACATAATCAAGATATTGACATTCCACACTATTTCAAATAAAAGGTTAGGAAGGAAACCCCCATCAATACTGGAAAGAGCTATAACAGCTACTGGACTTGAAAAGCTCATTTTCCTGAAAAATTGTGTTAAGAAGAGGATTTTAGAAATTTCAAAAATAGTAGCCTTGGCTGCTCAGTCAATGAATGACAAATGTTTCCTTATAAGGAAACAGCTAATATTACCATTATCATATAGATGATTATAAAACAACACTCTGGCTGTAATTATATAACAATTATTAAAATATACACACACTCATACATATATATTTATTGTATATATTTAAATTTATTTAAAATTTTTCATTAAAGAAATTATTTACATTGATTTATTATTCATATATATAAGTATTTACACAAGGTAATTTTTAATATGGGATTCAAAGTCAGTTCCATCAGCATTTACCATCACTGACCCTATATCATTAGTACAATGTGAAGGCACTAACTAGGAGATGGGTCTCCAAAAAACAAGCTTATTCAAGGATATTTGATTGAAGATGGCCAGGAACTTTAAGTTCTAAAATGGGGTAAATTTTTATGACATTCATTTAATATCTGATTGTGTCAACATAATGTGTTTATTATAAAATTTTGGTTTTACTTCTTAATAGTTTGCATATTTTTTGTTTGTTAAACTCTATTTTGTAATGAAAGATTTTTATAAAATTTAGTTTTTAAATTTTGATGTATTTGCTTATAAAGGTTTCCATTAATTTTAATTTTTCTTTCTTTTCCAGATTGGTTCTTTTTTTATGATCAATTTATGTTTAGTTGTTATAGCTACACAATTTTCTGAGACCAAAAAACGAGAGACTGAAAGAATGCTCCAAGAACGAAAGCGCTTTCAGTCCTCAAGTACTTTAGCAAGCAATTCGGAACCAGGAAGTTGCTATGCAGAAATTCTTAAGTACATTGCTCATATATGGAGGAGGGCTAAAAGGAAGATTATGAAAAAATATTTTGATTCTCGAGGAAAACGCCAAAGAAAAATAAATCCAGAAAAGGCAATATCATTGCAACGAAAGAAAAATAAAAAGAAAGGAATACAACAAACACTTTATCTACATCATCCACACTACCACCATCACATTCACTCCTGCCTTATGGCAAATCTGGACAACCAAATGTTACATTCTGACAATAATAGTGCCCAGGCTCCCAGAGCCAGTCCAGAAGTGTCTGATGTTGATCCCATTTCTTCACCACGCAGACCTAATTTTTTAACATTACCTAGCAACAACAATAGCCTGAATCCTTCATCAGAGTCACTGGTGCCAAATCCAAGTGGAATTATTAGTGGTTTTTCCACTTCTGGACCAACCATGGCCCGACAAAGTGAGTTTGCACCTAGCCAGATATACAAACCAGCATTATCATCCAACCATCTACACATGGTCCCATCATCTGGTTCACATGTCTCAGTGAGTCGAGCATCATCATTCAACAGTGGAATAGTTGGAGGAAGAGGAGGAAGCAGTCGTAACATTCCTTGGTTGCCTGATGTCCTAGCAGCACACAGTGGCAAGAATTTGGCCTTGTCAACATCAAATGCATTAAACACTGATCATGATGTTAATAAATTGCAACCAACAACTGATCGGGGTGAGTTTCTCTACATTTCTTATCAGTTTTATATAGAAGAAAAAATGTCTTGAACTGAAATATTCTTGATATATAAAGTAAATGATGGCATATTTTCATGGTAATTGTGCTGATCGTGCCTCAACCTTAAAATTTAAATACTGTACTAGATTGGCAGATAGGTCTCATCTAAATGAAATTGCTACATGTAACCATAAGTTCTATCTTAACAGTTTCTTTTTTTACACTATTCACTTGTGGAACTCTCTTCCAGCCTCTTACTTTCCAGTCAACATCGATCCTCAAAAATATAAATGGGATGTCAGTCATTATCATGTGTCTCCTTAATTTCTGTTTTGTCTTTTTTATTGGCCTCACTTCTTAATGTTTTTTTTTTCTCAGGTTCTTTCACAATCAGTAATCCCTTGTGTCTTAATGGCTTTATCCTCACTTGGGGTGAAATCGTTTTAAAAAAATCCATCTATATTTTCATTGAAATACATTCTCATAAGATATATGGTGTTCTTACTTGCAGAAGTCATATAGAAATAATAATAATATACTGAAAGAAAGTTCTAAAATTCATATCAACAGTCTAACATATTTTCAGTAATGGCTGGGAATTGCCATTTCAAGATGGTGGTTTAATTTTGAATACAACACTTAGATTCTGGGAAGACATGTACTTCAAAAGTTCTACAGACAGAAGTGGGATGTTGTATCATCATATTCAGAAAGGTTTAGAGATTGTCTGAAAATTTTGGTAATCATTAATACAGAGTTACATTGATGAAAATTAGTTTCATATATAATAAACATCTTTGACAGTCAAATTTATACATTTTTCCCTCCAAAAACACATTTATTTTAAGCATTGCATTAGTTTCACTAAAGAGTGATACTTATGATTTTATACATAATTATTTACCCATAAGATCACAGCAAAGATATAAAAGTGATATTTTAAGTCCTTACTATTCTTAGAAAGTTTTCATATTTAAGTATTTAAATATATTTTTTCATTGATGTATTAATTAGCAAAGGACCCGTTTATTACTTAATAATAAAACTTATCTTTATGCCCAAAGAATCTTACATGAATGACAGTTTCCAGCTACCATAATTCTGGCAAGTGACATTCTTTAGTCCCACCACCTTTGATCTTTACTACTGGGACCCACCATGCTGCGTACGCAATGGGTAATCATCCCCATTCCCTTTATATTCCTATAGTAAGAAATAAGTTCCATTGAGACAACTCCTTCCTAAGCAGGATGTTTTCCTAATCACTACAATCTTGACCTCTACAAGTCTAAAATTAACCATTATCTTTCCTGCATAGCCCTATGAACTTCACTTTTTGCCTTTTCTTGCACTTATACAATACCATATAGTAACCCTCTACTTTGAGTGGCTCTTGAGCCTTGTATAGGGTGAACATTAGTATATATAAAAAAATATTTTTAGTATAGTTGTCGAGCTATTGATGGACTTGTCATTTTTTAATTTTTAATTATTAAGTCAGTAATTGTTATGTATTATGTCAATGTTGTGCCATGCTGGATAACAGTGAATGAAACAAAATGTACTGTGTGCTTATCTGTAGTCACCAATGATATGACTATGAATGCTAGTGGCTGCAGGCACTATGCTTTATTGAAATGTGATTGGCCACTATAAATAATTACAAAGGAATTGACTCTGTATTTATTAATACATTACAATAATTAAATTTCTTTGGACCATTGTTAATTATATGGAAGTGTTGTGTAGTTTCCAAAGAACTATTGTTTTGTGTGTGCACATTTTAAAATTTAGCTACAAAAAAATGTTTGAATGAGATGATAATTTGAGTATTATCTAACTTAATGATATTTTCATAATGTATAAAAATTTCTTAAATGATTGATATGAAATATCTTAACAATATATGTAAGATAAAATTCATAAAAACTAGTTGAATGTTTAATGTTTTGGCAATCATGGATAAACATGCCCACAATAAGATGGAATGTCAAAAGGATGTTTTTTTTCCCATGTCACTTCTTTTATTTTAACTACCTTCACTCTTCAGCAATGTTTATTGTTTTAAAAAGCAATGATTAGAATTGTAATAAAACATAAAGATATGAAAGTGAATTTATACATTTCCTTTGTTCTTGAGAATTGACAACAAAAATAATTATTTATTATTTGGTTGAGCTAACTTGGATATTCATGAGTCTATCACACCAACCATCATGTTTAGAAGGTCATTAGGGTGCCATTCTGTGTCATAATATAGCTGATCAATGTAAGTGGTTGTTGGGTGACCAGCCTGTCTTGCACCATGGCTAGGTGTCCAGAGCAGTAAATCACTCACAAGTTCTTGTTTTGCTTGCCAGCAGTGTCCAGCAAAACACATTTTGCATTCACATAAGATTGTAGAACTATTTGGGATGGGTCCATAGAGTTGTGATTTAGTTGAATGTTGTCTCCAAGAGATGTTAAGTAGAACTCCCAGCATCTGAGTGTAGGTTCTATCAAGCTTAGACTCTAGGGTTTTAGTTAATATTCATGCAGTGACACTATACATAACACCACCTCTACAGTGGCTTGAAAGAATCTACATTTGCAATTGTCTGTTAGACCAGATTTCCAGATTACATCCATTTTATTCAAGGCAGCCCAGGCTTTAGCTATGTGAATTTTCACATCATTTTCACTAGAATTTATCTTGCTTCATTGAAATGTAAAAGATTCAACAGATTTTATTGATTCACCTGAGACAGTTTGTATTTAGCCCTTGCTGGTTGAAGCCTATGAATTCAGTTTTAGAGGTATATAGGTATCATTGGCAGCATTTTTCTAGGTATTGTGGGAAAAATATGGAATTGGTAATGGTGTCTGCAGTAATAGCTGGATCATCAGCACAAAAATAATAAATACTATATTGTTTATTTACACTATTTATTATAATATCTATTGGAATGGTTGGTTAAACATCAACTAATTGCCAGTTGATTCAAACATTATAAAATGGTAAAAAATAAGAATTTTGTTATAATTGGTTCACATATTTTAATAATTTAGTAAATAATTTGGTACAATTTTCAAAGCAAAGTTCAGGTAACAGTGAAGAATAGATCCAGTACATCAGCCAAAGATTTTACCTTGATGTGGAAACAACTTTAATGTTACTTTCAATTCTAATCTGGTGATTTTCAAATTTTTTCTGCATTGTTTTTCTTTTTGGATGGAGACAATCTGGTTTCCTGCAGCAGCTGTTTGCCAACTCTGAAAATCAAATCCAAGTCCACCATCCTTAAATAATCTACATGTTGGCTCCAAATACGCTTCTCTGAATTTGGAGGGAAACCCTTTATTGGTTTGGGATGCAAAACAAATGCAACTGTTTTACTACAAGTCAAAATGTATCAAAAGTATTTTCAAAATTCAAAAATTAAGCAAGAACCCAATGCAGCATCTGCTTTCTCACTGAAAACCAAATGATTCATGCTCAAGCAGCTTAAATTTCTTATACCATGATTAGTTAAAAATTTTGTGGTTAATTTGAACAGTTAATAAAATTTAAAAATAGATATTCATGTAGAAATCTGTGAGATTTGTTACTGGGAAATCTGTTAAAATATAAATATGGTGATTTGATATAGGGAAAATAAAATGAAAGAATGTTATCATGGGAAAATAAAATGAAAAAATGTTATCGTGGGAAAAATAAAAGTATGTATATTCTAAAAATAATGAACATTTATAATTCAAAATATAATTTATAATAATATTGTTTAGACATTAAGAAAAATATAGAATTTAATTAAGATTTACAATTATATTTTTTATTATCTTAGCCAAAAATAGTTATAAAAACTTACTTTTTGATTAATCAAATTGAATTGTGAGATCATAACTGATTAAATTCAAACAATATTTTGTTTGTCTAATTTTTAATAATGAAAAATTCTCCTTTTTTTTTCTCCAAACCTGTGATAAAATATAATAAAAGTTGTGTGTTATTTTTGATTCTTTGAAATAAATAAGGAACATGTTTGTTTTGAAATTTTGATTTACTTTAATATTTGGAAATTTTTAAACCTAATCTCAAGTCTCTGAAGTAGCTAATTTGGACAAATTAAATTCATTTTTGATTTTCAAAAAATTTAAATAAAATTGTTTAAAAAAGTTCTTTATTTGTATGCATGTATACACACACACACATCTTGTTATTGTTTATTTCAGTTCTTTTTATAATCCAATTTAATTTTTTCTTTCAGGTTTACTTGCAGAAAGTCTCCTTGTTGATATCCTTGGAGAAAAGCGTCTATCTGCCCCTCAATTGACATGCACGCTAAGCGAATGTGACCTGCATCCTAGTCATTTTTCTCATTCAGAACAGGATATGTCAGAGAGTGGTGACAGTGATATTGAAGGTGAATGGCGAGATGATATTACAGAACATGGTAAATGGAGGAAAATCATGGAACATCGTTAGTAAAAACAATTTCTTCATTATACCTACTCAGTTTAGTAATATGAAGATTTTATTTTATGAAGTAAACTACACAAATAAATCCATTTATTTTTTTTATTGTCAGTTTCTTTTTGAACCAAGGCAAATAATGTAAGTAATTATAGTTAAAATTAACACTTAGATAAACCAAATAGCAGACATTGCAAAATATTTTCAATCCAATGTTGTTTCTTTGTATTTTAATAAGTTCCTTAGAAATGCTTCAATCAAAAGACCTTTATATTTAACTTTTCACTTTTTTTATTCAGTGTAAACCTTACTTCTAACCAAAAACAAAAATGGTTAACAAACTACTTTACATTATTTAAAATTGAGTGCATATGGAGACCGGAAAGTGTGGTTAGTGTAAAGAAAGAGAAATTGGCAAGCCAAGTTCAAAATCTACCCAAGTTCATTACATTCATTTTCACACAAATAGTTTTGGGAAAAGTATGAACTCATCTCTCTCTTGCCTTGAGGTAATAACCAGTCTGGAAGGAAAACTCTTAATTAGTAATTAGACTGAAGAGAGATGAATTTCATCAAGCTATCTTGACCTAAACATACCTTGCTCTGCTATAGCTGCAGTGCATGTGGTGCTCCAAGTAACCCATTTTTTTTTGTAAACAATTTATTTAAGGCTAAGTTTTAAAAAATAAGTTTAAAAGTTTAATTCTTTGTGGTTATACAATATGCTGTCTTTTATTTTTCAGAATTTGTGAATAAAACCCAAGAGCACATTAAAAAGATGGTAGAGAATAAATATTTCCAAAGAGGAATTTTATTTGCTATCTTAATCAACACACTTAGTATGGGGATTGAATATCATAATCAGGTAAGAAATGGAAGTTTAATTAACTTTCATTCATTTCTCTCAATGGTGAATGCTTTCAATACAACAAAAAAAAAAAACAATTTAAATTGAATCTATGAAAGAAGAATAAAATATGCTGAAAAGATTTATATTTGAGCTGTTCTGGATACTAACTTGGTAATGTTCATTATCACATATTCATGTAGAAAATAGATTTTTATTAAAAGCCCTTCTTATCAAGCAGTAAGTTTCATATTTACAAAACTCAAATGATATAAATAGCAAAGGAATACTTTTGGAAATTTTTATTTGTGATGTGAAAGAAAATAAATGATGTCTGTATTTTTGAAATTGTAATTATTTACACAATTTACATTTTACACAAAAATATTGGTTGAAGTGACTTAACCCAAATAGTTGTGAGTTCAATATCTGGCTACAGAAGTGAACAAAAGTTTGGAGAGTTGAGTCAGAGAAATAACTGATATCAGCATAAGTAAATTATTTTAAGATTATTGATAAAGATTTCTAATAATTTCTTTAAAACTTATACATTGATATGACCACATTCTAAATAGAAAAGGAAAATAATTATGAAAGTAATTTGTATTGTAATGTCAAGTTGACAATTTTTACTATAGGTTTTATTTTTTGCTAGTAACATTGTCATTTTTTCATATGTGTCAGTGCTTATAATTACTATGCCTCCATCTTGTTATAAGGTAAGGTGATGATTTTAATATTGTTTGCTAATTTATCTTTTTGGTAGAATGGTTTCATTGTTTTTTCATTAAATGTACTAGAGATTATCACTAAAGGATTAATACAAGGCATAATTTCTGCTACATTCAACCAAAAAAAGCAATGAAATCACTCTACTAAAAAGATATATAAATACTTTAAATAAATCAGCACACAATAAAAAAAAATCATCTCATTGTCTGACAAAGATGGAGGTAGATACTGACATATACCATGGAAAAATGAGAGTTTAATGTGTAATATCAAATCAATCAAAGGTTTTGAGCTAAATAAATCATTTTCAATTCTTAAAGAATAAAAGAAATTCATATTTTATTTAAATTTTAAGAAAAGAAATTCATATTTTATTTAAATTTTATATAACAATGGATCAATAAGCCTAACACAATTATCACCTGAATATCAATCAAAAATTTAACTGTATAATATTTAATCTATGTAATTAATAGAGAAGCATTGTTTTAAGTGTATTGACAAGAATAGTGATTGTGTTGAAAAAAAATTGTAAAATAAATGTTTTTTGTCATTTACAAACTTAGTAATTTATCTGCATATGTACATTAACAGGATAATGTCTAACTAATTTAGATTTAAATATAGTTAATTATATATATTTTAAAGGTACATTTTTGTAATTTCCAAAAGTTTTTAGCCAATTTAACAATCCTCTTTACTAGAGTCAAACATTTTTGTTTTTGAACATGTGTTCATAACAGGGCAAGT
Organism: Acanthosepion pharaonis; assembly: GCA_903632075.3. Taxonomy (NCBI): domain Eukaryota; kingdom Metazoa; phylum Mollusca; class Cephalopoda; order Sepiida; family Sepiidae; genus Acanthosepion; species Acanthosepion pharaonis. The sequence continues at coordinate 792,749 of CAHIKZ030004089.1, read as the reverse complement.
AATTCTTATTGTTATGCCAGTGATAACCGTTTATTTACTGATACATATTAAAATAAGAAATTGAAATTCTTTACTTAAAAGGTCATCTCTTTAAAGATCATAGGTAAAATATTACAAGTTGCTTTCTAAACTTTCTTCATTTCAAGTCCTCATTTCAAAAACTGCATTGAGTTTTCAAAATTTCTCAAAATTTAAGAATGTAGTTATTTTGAATTTATATTTTAAAAACATAAAAGATAATAATTTCTTGCTTAACAACTTTCACATTTTTCTTTTAGCCTGAAGAATTGACACAAGCACTGGAATATAGCAACATTGTGTTTAGTACTCTTTTTGCAATTGAAATGCTGCTCAAGGTAGTGGCATATGGCCCATTTGGATACATCAGTGACGGTTTCAATCTCTTTGATGGTTTTATTGTAGTGCTCAGGTTAGCATCATCTATTATACTTTTCCTTTTATGCATGCAATTTCATCATTCAAGCAGGAAGCATTTTATTCCATTATTTCTGTTTAGTGAGATCATGTGCTTGTTTTTGCTTTTCAGTGATAAAATGTTATAATAACCAACTTTTTTTTTTATTTTTAATGAAGTAAATAAGGACCGTACTTCAAAAATTCAGGCTTTATCAAACTAAAGGTTTATGAATTCAGTCAGCAACACTTGCAGCCAGATATCCTGCAAGTCATTAAAATAAAATATAATAATTTATGTCAATTTTTATTATGCAATACAGTTATCTACCATTAAACCTGATTTCAAAGTAATTTGTAAAAAAACAAAAATGTATTTTTCACCTCCAAATTCAGTAATCAAGAAACTTCATAAAGCTTTTGATAAACATCTGTCCTTTACTTCTATTTATTCATTCTAAAAAAAAACCCTTAGCTTTAATTTTTTTACTTTCATTCTCAAAACTTCAATCTTAATATAATTGTCATTAATTGCCATATAAAGTCTCTCAATATTCTGAAAGATTATTTTTTAAAGAATTTAATTTCTTTTTCTTAGCAGTTGTTTACATTTGTCAGATTACATTCAAAATGGTTCCAAGTAAGTTGCTTTGCAAAATGTCAAAATATTGGAAAATTTTACATTTCTAGAATGTATTAAAATCCAGATAAATCACAAATACTGATTTACATTAAGCTATTCATTTTATTTTTCTCTTTTAAAGGGACTTAGCAGATTAATCTTTAATGACAAGTCTTATGAAAATATTTTTAATCCTTTTTCTAATAATTACTTTTAATTATGAAATGATTCTATTAATATAACAATTGTATAATAAAACAGAATTGCAATTTTTTATATATTTATGGGAATCATGTTAAAGAACAAATTTGTTTTTCCATTTTTATACTATTATTTGTCTGTAAATCATTTTAGCAAGTCCATATTTTTATTTCATTTCAGTATAATTGAACTGGCGCAGGATGGTGCAAGTGGGTTGTCTGTTTTGCGTACCTTCCGTTTATTACGAATATTAAAGCTAGTTCGATTTCTGCCTGCACTACGAAGACAGCTGGTTGTGATGCTAAAAACTATGGACAACGTTGCAACTTTTTTTGCACTTCTTATTTTATTTATGTTCATATTCAGGTAAGTTACAGAGAGAAAAACCTTTTCTATTTACAAATCAGAAAATGATGTGACATTTTAAAGCAAACATTGGATATTAAGTCTAGTTTAATTCCAAAACCTTATTTTATTTTATATGGAGTTGTTACTTAAAATGCTTTCTGACCTTTAACAAAACCTACATGTAGGGGAATCAATAAGTTCATAGCCATTTGATGAAAAAAAATACATTTATTTTACACAACAAACATTTATTTTTCAACATAATCTCCTCCTTTATTGCACTTAATTCCATGTTCATTATTAATCACATCAATCTAGTATTATACAGTGAACATTTCAGATCAAAATTCAGCTTATGGTTATGAGTCAGGCTATGGACTTATTGATCCAACCTACCTTGTTTATCATAAGACAATTTTAAAAAACAATTCTTTTTAACATTTTTTTTTCCTTTTTTTCATCTTGTTTTTTTTAAACAAAAATTTCTAAATTTTTCTAAATAATTTTCATTTCATCTTAGAAAAATAAGAAGAAAGAATTACTGTTACAAATTTTTTAAATATTGATAAAAATATAATTGTTATTTTTCAAGTTGATTTTTCATCTTCTTCAAGTAGCCACTGGTTTTATGGGTTTGATTTACTTTTGGTAATTTGTTCATTGAATTAACTGTTACTTTTAGTATTATAAGTCTTTTATGATAATTCATATACATTGCAAATAAGTATTGCAAAATTACAAACACTGCATATTTATAAACAATTACAGTAGACTTGTTAATTGCTATGATTAGTCAACTGTAGTAATATTGCATTTTATTTGAGTAGAAAACAACTTAAACATGAATAAGTCTGTAGTCTAATGGTGAATAAAGCATTTATTTTCTATAACAAATAATTGTTTAAATATAATCTTCCCTATTCATGTATTTAACTCAGTTGTGAATATTAATCACATTGATGCAGTAAAAACTTCAAATTAAAAATTCAGTGAACTACATTTCAAGTTACATATTTATTGACCTACCTTTGTAATATGAAAGGGTGTTGTTAGCCTGACAACTTTCATTTAATTAGATTAGGGCTCAGACCAAGAACTTTTCAGTACCCCTGGATAATCAAAATATACATGCTGTATTTATAAATATGTAAATTAAATAGTAATATTAATCTTCTTTTTGATTGGTTGTCATAAAACTCAAGGTTAAATCTCCATCTAACCATTTATGGTCATGTTTTCATTGTTTGTTTTAGAGAAGCAAATTTAGAATTTTAATTTTGATCAATTACTGTTGCTTCCTAACATTTGCTATTTTCATTCGTTTCATTAAAAACTTCATTTTGTTTGAAGAAAACAAATAAAAACTTATTCGGCATGAAAATAATCGCTGCCTTTAACAATTTTTATGGCTGGGACAAGCAAATAAAAATGAACTGAAGACAATTTCTCCCTGTTTACTTTCCCAGTGCATATGTGTTCATGCTTGTCTTGATAGGTGCATTGAAAGATAGATATACATGTAAGTGTTGATTAAATGTGGAACTCGGCTAAAGCAATCAACAAAGAATAGTACAAGTATAAACAAGATGTTTATTTAAGAGAGAGTCTGTGAAAAGTTATGTGTTTCTATCTGACAAAAGGTTTCTGTAGTTCTATGGAAAAACTGTGTAAGTCTGTTTCTTTCCTATAAACAACTTTATATTTGCATACACACAGGCAATACCATACTTGTTAGTAATATATGTATACTTTGTAAAAAAAAAAAAAAATTCAGATTCTTGAAGCCCTCAGCATAAAATTAAAAGAAAAATTATCAAAATAAGATTTTCTTCAATTTGGACAATAGGATTTTGAATCTAATTAAAAACACACTGATAGATTCTGTTCTGTTAAGAATTTTGCTGGTACATCAATTTGTACATGTAATTTTAATACAAAAAAAACTAGAATGACAAATTTTTTAAAAATTAAAAACTAAGTAAAATCCAGTTTTTGCCCCTAACCTTTAATATTTGATATATGGACTAGGGATAAAGACAAAAGTTGATTATCTAAAACAGTTTATTACAAATTGAACACATGATTGGTTGTACTAGGAGTACTTTTGTTCAACACTGTAAGATGATATAAAACCAAAATATTAACCTGAAAACTAGTCATGTTCTTAGTCTCATCAGATTTAAACTTTTATATGGATCTCATGCATGAAGTCCATCTCATTTAGAAATGAATAAACTATTATACATGTACAACCATTTTCTCAGATCAATAATTAAAAATGGCTTCAAGTAAATGAACCTTCTAGGGCTTAGACAATCCTTTATCATAGTCTCATGCTGCAAACACATTATTTCCAACAACAACAATCAGCAAAAATGAATAACTCCTGTAATTAGAAGGGAAAATAATGATGTGATCAACTTTTCAACTACCTTAAACAAAAGGTTAGGAAGAAAACTCCCATCAGTAGTAGAAAGAGCTATAAAAGTCAATGGATTTGAAAAGTTTAATTTTCTCAAAAAATGTTTTAAGATTTTATAAATTTCAACTGAAAGTGGTTCTAAATGCTTGGTCATTCAAATCTAAATGTTTCCTGTATGAAAACAGCTAATTTCATCATAACCATTACCATACAAACAAGAAAGATTATGTAACAAATTTATTTTTAAAAAAACTAGTATATAATTGTGTATGAATGAGCCAGTTTAGTTTTGGTTCAGTCAAATGTATATAAAACTATACTTCTAGAAAACCACAAGAAGCAAATATTATAACATAAAAAACACACATTATTTAATATGAATGACTTCCAAATAGTAATGATCTGGCTTAGAAATCTAATAATCTGCAATAATATTCAAAATTTAATAATTAAAATAGCTGGTATGTAAAGATTTCATAACTATGTCCAAAATCCACACAAAAAAATAACATCCACTTAAGTTTATTAAAACAGCAGATTTCAAGAATAATCCACCAAAAACAAAATCTAATATGTGATTAGAAATTTGTAGATTTCATACAAAATAGATTGAGTTATAGGAAGAATTTTCAACCAGTCATTGGTCTTTTTAAATTAAAAATCCTTTGTGTTTGTATATCCTGAAAACAGATAAATATGTAACTTTGCAACAGGTTATTGTCAGTCTGCTCAATAATGTCATTTTGTTTGTGCAAATCAATGCAAAATGACTTATTTTTTTAGAGAGAAACAAGTATAAGAGATCAAAATCCTCATTGATAACTGAAACTAGAGATGATAAACTGATCCAATAATGGATAATTCAAAAGAACAATTGGAAAATTATCTCCTGTATTCAATACAAAAGTAGTAGAATTTTGGCATAATTGAAGATAAGTTTGCAATAAAACCCATCATACCCAAAAGTCTTCTGTACTCAAATTATAGCCAAAACATTAGAAGCATTTTAGGCAAAGATATTTTCAAATTATTTTAACCTAAAATTTATATGCTCTAAATCCTTTCATATGTACTTTTTTTTTATCTAAATGCACAAATATACACTCCTTATTAATAAGTAATTTTTGTCCCTAAAATGTTAAAATCTTATCGCCACATTTTTTTTTAATCTGAAAGGTTTCAGTTTGAAATATATATTTACAATACACTTAGGCACTTCATCAGGATGTACTTTTATTTGGTAATAAACTGAAGTTATGTTTATTTAAAGAAAGTATTTATTGGCAAGTTTATTTTCTTTTGTTCACAGGTAGCTTCATTTAATAGAATTTTGCTAAGCCAAACAGGTATGTCTGTATTGACACATTTATTGAAGTGAAAAATCAACTGTAATAAATGTAAAAAAAAAAACAACAAAATCTAGAATCTCGTTCCTGAATCAATTCCTTCCTTGCCAAGTTAACAGCCTTTTTCGTTTCCTTCCATTAGGAGAGGAAGATGATTTGTGCCATAAATGTTATCACAAACTGTATTGATACATGTATATGATATCTACCACATTTTGTAAGCATGGGAATCACCAGAGCACAAGCAAAAGAATCAGATTTTGAAATAAAACCAAAGTGATTTGTCTATTCACATTTAAGAGATATTATCCTGGAATTCTAAAGTGTTTTTGTTTTATTTTTTTAATTCTGCTTGTTCTGCTTTAGATTGTTCTCTAAAAATATAGTTTTGGCAAAAATTGGAGCATGAAATCCTGATGAAATCCATAGTATTTCTAGTTATGTTTCCAGGAAATAATCTAACATCCAGAATTGGCAGGTCTGTTGGAGATAATGCATTCTGCCCAACTAATTTTCTGTGTCACTTTAAATAGATGTTGATGACTAGACATTGGTTAAAATTTGGAATTCACTTTGCTTCTTGGGCCATCTGCACCAACATTTGCATGTTCTTGGCATAATGTGAATTCTGCAATATTGGAGAAAAGTTTTGTTGCTGAAGCATAAATATGTCTGAGGTGAGATTGTGTTTCTCATAGGAAAAACCAGTTATTCTGCCTCCATAAATTGTGATGCTTTAATTGTGATATTTTACATAGTAGTATCATCTGATGTACATTCCTCATCCATTTTTAATTAATTATAATAAATTTCATAGAAAATAATCAACAGAAAATTTAAAAGCAGTTGTTATATTAATGCCAAAGAGAGGTATCCAAGTATATGTGACTTACAAAAAGGTTGCATTTAAATTTCTTTTTACAATATTACAACTTTATAGCAACATTGATAATGAGTCGCAGAATAATAAATAAACTTCCAATAAATGTTATAAAATTTAAAACTGCAATTTATTTACATTTTTGCAACAAAAAGATTTTATCTAAATGTGGAAATTGATTTTTATAGATTTATCTTTTAAAAATAAACACTTTCATTATTCAAAATGTTCAAAGAAATGAACATATATCTGATATAAAAGCCATCTGTTTTAATAAATAACATTACTCAGTTTACATGAGAAGAGCAAATATATGAAAATTGACTAACTGGTATTAAGTTGTCAGGGAGTCTGATTTCTAATCACTTAGTTTCCCTCTGTGAGTAAAGGAAACACTTAACATAGATTTGTGTAAACAAGCTTGCATTTTTGAGTTGACTATCACCTGTTGCAAAAATGAAAAATTAATTTTTGAATGTCCTATCACCTTATATAAATTTCATATTTAGCTGTTTTTATAGAATACAAACATGAATATTTTAAAAACTTAAATCAAGAACAATTGGTTGAAAATTCCCTTTTTATACCTTGTGAGCCATTTTACATATATATATATATATATATATGTGTGTGTGTGGTTTTTTATTTGCCTATTTCTGAAATCTTTACATGCTAATTTAATTATTAAATTTTGAATATTACAACAAATGTTTACAAGAAGGTGGATAAAAGTCAACTCATTTCCCAAAATCTGACTAAACATTTTTTTTAATCCCTTTGTAAGGTCAAGAACTTTTCAGCACCCCCTCATACCAAAATAATGAAGAGTTCAGTTCCCTTCACCATTTACTACATTTAGCTAAATTGTACTTTATTCATGTCATTGTTGTTTCATAATTATAAAACTGTTTTGGTAATTTTTGACAGCAACAGAATAATTGTGTTTATAATTCAACTCTAAATTTTGTTTAATAATTTTTTTGGTTTAAAATCTCTACAGAGTCAATTTATTGTTTGGCTATCAATTCAGAGAGCTACATAAATGTAATGTATAATTTTACAAATAATGTCATGATATTTTGCAAATAGAAATTAATTATTCTTATTTTCAGTGAATTACTTGTCTCTTATTTTCGTCTGAGAAAAAAATTTGTTTTTTATTTAAAGATGAATATAATTATTGCACATTAGTCATATGATCATTTCCATTCTTATTTCTGTCCCATTTGGATGTGTCATTGTAACATTTTTTTATGCAAAATACCTTAATCAAAATTTTATTTTTTCATAATTGCTCAACTGCTTTCTCATCTTTAGAAATCTTCTTTTTAAAAATTAGTTATAATGCAAAAGAAATGTAAAGGAAGATATGTTGATAATGCCTGAATTTGAAGAATAAAATGCTACATTTATGAATAAAAGTATATATGTGTATGTTTTTGTCAGCAATTAAATATTTATCAGATGTTAAAAGGTTGAAGGTTTTACTGTTGAAGCAAAATTAATACTAATTTTATCATTTGTAAATATTAAAATTTGTAAAAATACATTCTGATTTAAATTATATTTCATAAAACATTTTACATATTACAATGTGTACGAACCTTTAGATAATGAGGACAAATAAACTTTTGTTAAATTATTTTGACAACTTAAGAAATAGCAGCCTTTCTATATTTATCTTCATAATTAAGATTTATCTCTTTTGTGGCTGTTTGAGAATTAATAAATTCTAGCAAAAGTTCTTTCTTGAACTGTAATGATGAAAAAATTCTAATCAAATTATTTGGGTTCATAAAAGTAATAAAATGATTGAAAGTAAAAGAAATTGTCATTGCTTGGTTGGTTTGGACTATTTTTTTTTTTTCCTTCAACATTCAGTCCTCTGTGTACTCACTAGCCTTCCTTTGTGTTTGTTGTAGTTACAATTTTCAAATCTAATCTTAAAGAACATACACCTCTATTCGTAGATACCATGCCTGGTGCCTGTATATTCTTGGAAATCTCTTCTAACCTCTGTACTGTATACATGACATCACATTGAATTTTGCATGTGCTCCCTTTATTTCAAGCCATGCTTATGGAATCATAAAAGTCATAAATTGTTTTTTCTTGATTAATGGTTCCCACAGGATATTAATACCTATGATTAGTCTGCTGATCAAGTTATCTAAGCACAGATTCTTTCAATCTTTTTATTCTCAAGTGTTAATTTTTACTTTGTTCCATAAGTGTTAGTGTGCTCTCTTTCCCCCCATCTTTTAATCTACATCCCTGAACAGATATTTGTAGAAGGCAAAAATGGCACACACAAGAACAAAATACATATAAAAAGAAAAAGATGAGGAAAATAGTTTGAACCAATCACATACAATGATTAAGAAATCTAACAATAAAAAAGGAATTGTGAACACAATAATCAACAACTTTTTGTAAGAGAGAATTTTTTTAAAATCAGAATCACCTCAAGAAAGACACTAATGCCACTAAAGCACAAGGGGTTACAGGATGTAGAAGAATTAGGAACAGAAACATTAATGATGAGCCAAAAGAGAAGATAGTAATCAGGTGTACAGTAGATAGCAATTGACATTGCATTTAAACTAAACTTTAAATTAAAGTTGGCTGGAAACCATAGTGCTGGAAGGAAGTCCCAAAGTGAGAAGTGTGAGAGAAGAAACTGTTAGCATAGAATTTACAGCTACATCTTAGCAACTGTAAACTGATGAGATCTCAACACCTGTCTAGTGCTACGCTTAAGTTCAGAAACGCTAGGTACCATAGCAAAAAGCTCATTCAAACAATTACCATGAAAGTATTTATAGAAAAGACATACAGAGGCACCTTTCCAGTGGTGGGAGAGTGACTGGAGCTGAGCCACCACATCAGGACCTATAATATTGCAGATTCTTCTTTGGATCCTATCAAGGAGTTCAAAGTAAATAGTAGGGGCATGGAACCATATGTGGCAACAATATTCCAAGTATGGACAAATGATAAACTTATAGTTATGTATGATAGATTCTGGAGAGAAAAATTGTCTTGCCCAACATAGTGAACTGACTTTCTTAGCAGCTGACCTAGCAATGGATTCAATATAGTCATTCCACTTCATATCAGCAGTGAATATGAGCCCAAGAAGGTGCAATGAGTCACTTTCCTGGAGGATAGACTCAGCCATGCTGATGGAAGGCAGCATGTGAAAACTCAGATGACTAATGGAGAGAAGTTTAGTTTTTCAGGTGTTAAAATTAACAAGCCATCTTTTGTCCCAGTTAACTACAGACTTGAGATCATTTTAGACCATGGCTGCCATTTTGACCTTGTCAGACTGATAAGCCTTACTTATCGAGGCAGAAGCAAATTGTTGCATCATCAGCGTAGATACCAAGTTGAGAGTTGAAGTCATTAATGAAAATTAAAATAGAGTAGGACCAATGTTGCAGCCCTGGGGGACACCTGTGTTAGTATGAAAGGATTTAGATGAGTGGCCATTTAGGATAAAATCTCATTTCACAATTTGATAGGAAAGACTGGATCAGTTCAAAAACATGTCCAGAGACACCGTAACTTTTTAACTTATGGAGAAGACATGAATGCCAAACCCTGTCAAAGGCTTTCAAGATATCCAAGGCAACAACCCAGGCTTCAACATTTTTATCAAGAGCATGATAATTTTTTCCACAAATATCATCAATACATCTGCAGACCTGGAGAAATGAAAGCTATATTGCTTGTCTTAGAAAAGGCCCTGCGATGAGAGATGATGAACCGATTCAGCATTAATTAGGACCTCTCGGAGTTTCCCAAAAAGAAGTAAAAGGCTGATAGTTGGAAGGGTCAGACAGCTTACCAAAGTTCTTAAAAACAGATGATGACTTCTAGAAAGCAGGAGGTAGTGAGACATTTATTATATAGTTTAGATAGAACAGGAGCCAGTTCAGGAGCACACTTCTTAATGACTATTACAGGGATACCATCAGGTTCACATGCTTTGTGAGAATCTAGGTTAGAGATGATAAACCATGGAAAAGACTCACTTCTAGGAGGGAAGTTAGGCAGGGATATTCTGGATGAGTTTGAGGAGAATTTATGGACAAAGCATTCAGCTTTATTGATTGAAGAGACGAATAATAGACTTTACACTTATTTAATGCCCTATTACAGAGCTGCCAGTAACTGTGAGAGCCAAAGTTGTTAGAGGCTATGCTTGGTCTCATTCTCTTAGCAAACAGGGACTTCAAGGACTCGCTTACATTTATTGCAAATAGGTGCCTGTTGTGATGAGAGCCATCATGCTGGTATAGTGGTTCCTACATGCTATAGCAGTTGAGCATGCTGATGTAAACCATGATTGAGGTTTCACCTGGTATTTCCAAGAAATTCTTCTTTTGCAATAGTTTCATGCTTACTTCAACAACCATTCTTAATTTTTCTAACAAAATTCTTAATTTTAACCTGGAAAATGCTGTTTTATTTAAAGAAAAGGAAGATAATTCACTGAGACGAAGATGCATTGAAAGTGCCATGATCTATGCAATTAATATATGATTGGGTTTCTTCAGCTCATAACATGTTCTTACTAAATTGGTGTTAAAGCAGTGTGGGATACAAAAATTTTTAAAATGAATGACTATATAAATAAAAACTGACTTGATGTATCAAATTTAACCTAAAAAATGAGACATTTATGAAAAAGAAAAAAAATTGTCCATATGATTAATGTAAACTCTGTCATTTGGTTGAAAAAAATCCCATTTTTTTTTAGTGATTCTGTTTAAAGTTTTCCAAACTGTCTTATATATTTATCATTCTGTTGGATTATCATCCAAATTTAAATCACAAAATTCATGGTGTATTAACATAGATTGTTGTTATCTTTTGTATTGGAAAAATGATGATATTTTGTATTAATATTTCCTATTTTGTTGAATTGATGCCTGCAATGAATTCATTCTCTGACAATGCTCTTAATACATTTTACTCTGATGGAACCTTTTTAGCATTTGTGGAAATTAAAAAGTACAATTTCCCATATGGAATATAACTATGGCTTTATAATAATTATTAGAAAATGTTTTTAATATCTGAATTATGACTTCATAAAATTGTCATATCCTTAAGCATTGAAATTATGTGTAAATTAAATATTGCTTATTAATATTCAGTGTAGATTTTTAATGATATTTATATTTATTATTAATTATTACTATTGCTCAAATGTCTTATTTATTATTGGCACCAATATTCAGAGAATTTACAATGATTACTTTGTTACTTATTTTAGTGGATGCATCATTTTACTTACAGTTATTTCTACATGATACAAATAGTGCATTATTTAAAGAAATTAGCCATAAATAATTGACAATGCCTTTTTATAACCATCTGTCACTTATATTATTGCCAACTAAGATTGTTTTTTATATTCACATAAGTAACAAAATAATCATTCTAATTTGTTGTGTTTATTATTCAATTCAATCCTGTTTCAATTTCTTTATTCTTTTAATTAATGGATCTAAAATTATCTGCAATAGGTATGACATACTTTTAAAAGGAAAAAAAATTAAATTCTAAGATGACTCTTCCAGACAATGTAATTTTTTTAAAAATACAACATTGTCTGGAAATCTCACTTAGAATTATGTCATTAATGTTAAATAATAAAGACAAGTTCAAAATTCATTAGTCTTAACCTTCATTGAAAACGGAATAATATTTGAAATATAATTTTTAAATTCTTTCTAAACTATGTAACATATATAAAAAAATGTTCTGTATTATCTCTAAAATTAATGGATTTAATACAATGGAACATATTTAATATTTTTCTGAAGAAACTTAACATTATGAAATTGAAAAAATCTTCAGATAAAAAAGTTTATAATGAAATGACAAGAATTCACTGTTCATTGATTTCAAAAATATTATTTTTGGCAAGTTTTAGTGCTTAATATTTATTATCTAATTTATTTACAATCCATCAGAGTAAAAAAAAAAAAAAAAGAAAACATATCTTTTCACTTTAAACAAATTTTTATATCTTTTCACCTGGAACCAGTTTTCTTATTACTAAAGACTGTTTTTATTCTTTCCAAAAGTTTTACATTCTTTGTCTTTGATTGAAAATCAATCCCAATTTACATTCTGCTTCAGCATCCTTGGAATGAACTTATTTGGGTGTAAATTTTGTGGCCAGCAAAGGATAGTAACTCCCCAGACATATTCTTATGTTCATCGCAACTGTAGTCGAAAGAATTTTGATTCATTACTGTGGTCAATCCTTACTGTATTTCAGGTATTGTATTTCAACCCTGCATGACAATACTGTTTACTTTGTGTACTCACTATAACTAACTAGTGTGCTCTTTTTGTTGCCTACAGTAGCTGCTGACATCATTATTAACTAATAATACTACTGCATGCTAGTCTACTAGAGTTGCTGCCTAGAAAGCAGCTTGCAACTAGTTTGCCTTAGATGTAGATGATATTCAAATCCCAAATTGAAAACCACTTATTTTCTTTTCTTGAAATGCTGTCCATTGCTTAAACAAGAATATTATTTACCATTATTTTATTTTTGCTTTCAATTTTAGAGCCTTTATAACAGAAACTACAACTACTTTAAAACTGTCATGCAGCTCTCCTCCATAATGATAGAAAATTTGATTTTAGAGTGATTAAAAATCATTCTAAATTCTCTACAAGTTTGTATCGCTATCCATTTCAATTCAAAAATTTTTTTTTTAAATTTCCATGTAAAAAATTATAATAATCATTTAATAATGATGTAAAATAAGAAATACGTAATTAAGATAATTAAAAAGTAATAATTAACATAATTGAATAGATTTAATTCTGAAATCCAACTGTAAACAACAGCTATTAATAGGGACAAGTGACATACACTAGTTTGCATTGAAAAAAGCAGTAACTATATATTTCTCTCATGTACTAAAATGAAATAGCCAAACAATCTGAAACTTTCACAGTATAATGTTCAATCTTATGATTTATGAACAACCTTTGGATCACATATTAATAAAGAATGAGATTATGTTGAAAAATAAATCTTTCACTTAAATTCTTTTTTTTTTCTTTCATCATTTGGCAGAATTATTGTTGTATATTGATAATAACAAAAAAGATGCTCAGTACTTTTAATTTCCTAAATAGATATTTTTATCTTCATTTAAATTCAATGATCATGAACTTGGTCATTAACTTGAATCTATCATCTTTTATTTCCTAATTTAACCATGCACAATTCAATCATTTGTATTTTATCATTTTTTTTCTTTAGAATTATTTTTTATCCTTTCTTATTTTTCCTTTAGCAATTAGTCTCTGTACTTGATTAAAATAGTCTAATAAAATAATTTTATTACCAGTTCTATTCTTCCAGATTATATTTATTGGTTAGACATGAACTTCAAATGGTATAACCAAAGAAAATTGTCTTTTTTAATCATAAATGAATCAAATTTGACTGAAATTTTGCTTACTTACATTTCAAATTCAACAAAATCAGATTTATATCAATAAATTGCATAATAATTTTAAAAATAGGACCTGACACAACTGTAGTTTAAATTGAAATCTTTACAAAATAATAATTGTATTAGCAACCATTTATTGTTTTTAAAATCTACCTCAGTGTACAGATTTTTGTAATTTTTTCATAGTGCATTCATTATCAAAGCAAGAAGTAACTTTGAAAAACATTAAACCATTTCTATTTTAAGCTATGCTTGCAATATAATAATTTAATGTATTTATACCCACTCAAGGTTGATATAGGATTTTAATGCCAAATCAATGGATTTTTTTAATCTAACTTTATTTCTTATTACTATAAAAACTATATTACTATATTCAATGTTTATAATAACAATAAAGCTATAGAGGTATTGAATTTTTCTTGGCTCAAAAAAGAAGAAATTCATTCAAATTCTGATGTTTAGTAATATTTTTGTGAAATGGCTAAGTCAAGATACTTTCAGCACCTACTTATATATATATATATAGATTATATTTTGCAAAAAAACATTTTAAATCCAATCTCCTGAAGAGTGGATTGTATTTTATGTGAAACCCAGAGTAAAGCCAAGATAAGTAAACATTTACCTCTATGTTATATATATATATATATATATATATATAATGTGTGTGAACGGTAATAGAAAACTGAATAAAAAGATTTACTGCTTATAAAACTTGAAACATTGATTAAATGGTAGATAAAAGCTTCGATGTTTCTAAATATGTAATAATTTCAATAGCTGAATTAAAGAAACATTCAGCAATGATAAAATGATGACTAGGTTTTAACAACATTTGGGGAAAATAATTCAAGATACAAAACATATTCTATAAAAGGATACTAAGTTATTAACAATAACAAAACTGGACACTCACTCCAGCTATTTTAATTAACTACATATGATGTTTAAAAACCAAAAAATACTCTAAATTTTAATTTTCTTTACATTGGCATCAGATGATTTATACAAATAATACAGATTAGATTTTATTTTGTGTGAAACAACAATCAATAGTCTTAAATCTGTAGCAGCAATGCATGTTTATTTGCCCTCAATGTGACTTTTTCCAAATTTTGAGAATGCATGACAGATTTAGTTGAGAAAATTGTTGCTGCTGATGTTGATTTTCATTTAAACTGGTACCACTATATTTCAGGAGGTTTTTCTTTCACTAATTAGAGTTCTTAGTAATATTTGTTTTAGATTTTCAGTTCATAACACAAAGAACACAATATACATATATTTTCTTTTCCATTTTATTGTGCCGTGTCTATAAAAACATATGAACCTTTACACTGTTGATTTGGATAATGATGACTGATTGAAGATGTTAAATAAAATGCATAATTATCTGTTTGGAATTTAATTCATCAACACATTGTGGCCGTGTTCCTAGTTAATGTTATTGGGTGTTAGCTTTTTCTTTTTTTGTTATTAACACACAATATATATATATATATATATATATGAAAGATAAAAGGAAAACTTTTCTTTACCAACATATTTCTTCCCACTCAGTGGATGAAACATGTTGGTAAAGAAATGTTTTCCTTTTGTCTTTAATTTATATATTATCTTTACAGATATATGTAAACATCCATATATATTTATATATATATATATATATATATTATGAGTTCAACATTCTAACTCTTCCCTTAAATTTGATTGTGAGGTGTTACCAAAAAATATATTCTTCAGTTATGGTGTAGAGTAAGGATATAATTGTTCCAATACATATACTTTATCATTAAACTTATATGAAAAAATGTATTGGAAGGAGTACACCACTTGTAATAGGAAGAAGTTGTGGGGAAATGAAATAAAATCAATAAATAAAATAATAATAAAAAAAAAAAGAAATAGATTTTTCCTTGATGTTATTAATAAAGGAACCAGAAATTTTATTACCCCACTTGACTTTGCCAAATTCCCATTAGGTGGTACTGTCTATAAAAAAAGAAACCTTTTTGTCTCCCTTTTGCTCCAAGATGTAGCAGTACATAAAAGAGGACATCCCTGCTGAATCACATTCATTTCCCTGGTCTACTGACGAGTGAACTCTCTTTCCAGTTTCCAATGAATAGCATTCACACATCTTCCTAAACTTCCACTGTGAAGTAAACCAACCTTTTCTTTGGCTGTTCCAAATCAGCACAAGGCTGACTCAAGCTTAACCATTATAATGATATTTATCCTTACTTACTCTAATTCCTGAACCAGAAAGAGAAAACAGACATACCCAAGAGACATTAAGAACTTAGTTTCTCTACAGCTTATATAAAAACAAGAATAAGTTTCCCATAATAGAAACCTAAGCTTTTGTATGGTTCTTCTTTAATTCTTTACATGTGAACGCACATCCACCTACAATATATACTGACATGCAATCTTTTCAAAAATAAATGAATTCGACACACACACACACACACACACACACACATATATATATATATATATATATATATATATATATATATATATATATATATATACACACACACACACACACACATTGAACAACATAATTCCAGAAGAGGACAGAAGACATGCTCATCAACAGGCTGCTTAAAATCAAAGGATAGAACACTCATATTAGACAAGAATAAAATTCTTCAACACTGGAGTGAGTATAATTGCAAACTCTTCCATAACAAAAGAGAACAACCAGCAATACACAGAACTACCGACAGACCTAAAATTCTAAAAACCAAAGTAGAAGCTTCACTAGCCAAATTAAACAGAAACAAGGCAGCAGGGCCAGATGGAATCATAATGAAAATGCTGACAGCCTTAGATGAATTTGGCATAAGCAAGATCACAGAAATATTAAATGAAATCTACAATAGTGGGGACATACTGGAAGATCTCAGCAGACCTATTTTCAAAGCACTACCTAAGAAACCAGGCACAAATGAATGCAAACGTACAATCAGCCTAATGAGCCACATAAAACTCA
This sequence comes from Acanthosepion pharaonis, assembly GCA_903632075.3. Taxonomy (NCBI): domain Eukaryota; kingdom Metazoa; phylum Mollusca; class Cephalopoda; order Sepiida; family Sepiidae; genus Acanthosepion; species Acanthosepion pharaonis. Next base: position 776,010 of record CAHIKZ030004089.1, on the reverse strand, counting down.
TCATCCATATTCCGATAAATAGAGCGCACAGCAGAATTGGGCCAGAGATGAGACAAGAACAGTGTAGCTTTGTTAAAGACACTGGAACAAAAAAAACAATATTCATGCACAGAATGTTATCAGAAAGAGCAATAAAAATGCAGAAGGACGTGTATCTAGGTTTTATAGATTATGCAAAGGTGTTCGACAAAGTATGCCACAAGGATCTGCTGGAACTGCTCAGCAACCTTGAAATATTCGGGAAAGATATTAGAATAATCAAGACAGCAAATGGCATGTATGCACAGTGAGAATGCGTTCAGTGAATATACAAAAATAGAAAGAAGCCTATGTGTTTTCTCACCGGACTTATTCAACCTATACAGCGAGGCAATTCTGAGAGAATTGGAGATCTTACCAGGATTCATCATTGACGATTTGCAGGTCAGGGACACCAAAATCAAGCATGTGCAGAAGTTTAAATATCTAGGAAGTGTTTTGATGGTAGGTGTGACACTGAGATCTGGATGGATTGGGATGGCCAAGGATACATTCCAAAAGCTGAGCAGAGTATTGCAAGACAGGAGGATTTCTTTGGTAACAAAGAAAAGAGTATGAGCTGTTACATGATATCTGTCCTCTTATACGGCAGTGAATGTTGGACAGTCTCCTCAAAGATGTAGCAGAGACTCGAGGTAATGGAGATGTGGTTCTACAGAAGGATATTAAGGATATTATGGAGTGAGCATGTGAGCAACGATGAGGTCTTAGAGAGGATGCAAACAAGGAGGAAGCTTATACTTAACATAAGGAAGAAGCAGATGAAATTTCTGGGACATGTAATGAGAAAGGAGGGCCTGGAGAATCTGATACTCACAGGTCAAATAGAGGGAAAAAGAGACAAGGGAAAGCAATGCATGACATACCTAGTGGATAGCAGAATGTGGTCTGGGGAGATGGCAGAGGGACAAAACTTATTGATAGCCATTAGGGGTGGTAGAAGTGGAGAGCCATGATCACCTATGTCCTGAAAGGACACTGTACATGGAAAGAAAGGTATACTTTTAATAAGAAAAAATACTTTTAATAAAATTAATTTATGTGTCCAGATAAAAAACAAACTCAGAAGAAAAGGAAAATATTTATTATTAGTTACTAGAAAATGTGTGTGTACATCGTTTGGTTGCCATTAAAGTCATCACCCAAGGGATTGTTTCCCTGGAACCCTGCTACATCTTGGGGTTGAGAGAGCAAAAGAGAGAAAGAGGGGCTGTCCTTTCCTTTTAAGCTGCTTATGGTCAGGTATTAAGTGAAATCTCCTGGTAGACAAGGTGGTGTAATCCCAGAATGCTCAAAGTCAGTTTCAACTTTGTAAATTGATTCAAATCACATGAAAATATGATTTTCCATCATAATACAAATTTGGAATAACCTGAAATAAAAAAAAACAACCTAAAAATCTTTTATAAGTTTTGAAATGTACTCTGTTTTATGAGTGAATGCATTTTTGCAAAGATTTTTGTTTATACATGTAAATTTTATATTAAATAATATCTATCTACATGTGTATATAAATAAATACACATTTACAGTTTTATATCTTAGATCATCAGTGTAAAGGTTGAAGTGTTAATTCCTTGTGTAGCTAAATCATAGTGCCCAAGTTTTTAATTTCCCAGCTTGCAGCAGCCACTTCAACAATTTATCATGTTGACCATTCACCAGGAGAATGATCCTTTCCTCATCTACTGTTCCTCTCTCAGCAACTGTTGTCTTCCACCGGCTCCTTGAAATCTACAGTTATCTATGCCTCCAATATTCTATCATGTAGTATGTCAATTGTGTCACTTTGTTTATTTCCCCTGCATGCAGTGTTTTAGGCATGTGCTTCTTTGGCGGCAAATTTTGTGAACCTCATCAACAGAACAGTGACTCCAATTGCCACACAACTACCATCAACATCACCACCACCACCACCACTACAACTACTACTTCTACCCAAACTTCACTTCAAAATCGGACAAGTGTTTGGCAACCTAGGTGCCACTGTGCTAGAGCTAATTTTGATTCCCTTCTGTGGGCATTTATCACAACTTTTCAGGTAACCATTCCTTCATTTATTCTTGTGATGGAATGTTTATAATTGGATTATTTTAATAATTCTCTTATAAATGCCTTACTACAATTATAAAAGTTTGTGTTTATTTCATTAATTTTATTAAAAGTATTCTTTTTATAGAGATTTAATGATTATTTTATCCAGTCAAAAATAAATTATTTTTATCACTTTAAGCAAACAATTTTAAATGCTACCCCATATTTACTAAATTCATTTCAGTAGTTTCCATTTTGAAAAGAATATCTTGTTTTTCTGTAAAATTTCCATTGACCTGAATATTTTGCATTTAAAACTTTGCACTTTATTTCATTTAATATTGGTTCTAAATATTTTTAATGGTATTTTATTTATAGAACCATTTTCAAATACTAATTTTTTAACATCATAAACTCATATTGTTAAACAATTACTAAATAATAAAATAGAAAAAGCTTCTAAAGCTAAAGAAAATATAAAAATTCCTTTTATTTAATGTTTTCTAGATAAATGAAATGTGATTGATATGCTTATAAGTATTGTTAATATAACATTTACTTATTTACATATATATATACCTGCAGATATCCCCTGCCACTATAAAATAGGTTCTATGGGGTCACAGCTAAATGCTGGCTTGTAATAGATAGGGAACATCAAGGCTAAGGAAGAATCACATTTCTTTTCTTTCTTTTTTTAATTTATTAAAAATTATAAAGAAATAATGCAGGAAACCTATGGATTAATTAAATGTCACATCTGTATAATTAGCAGAAACAGGCAAATATCCATTTCATATTTAAATCATTAATCACTTCTGTTTCATCATATTTGAGCTGATTTCTGATTATGATATTGAATCTTTGTATTTTTTATTCTTCCCATTTCTTTCTTTTGTCTTATTTTTCTTTTAAGTCACATTGAAGCAACTCAACTTCACGTTAGCCTATTTCCTTCTTTATAAAAATTACTGTTACTTTTTTAGATGAACCCTAACATTTAAATTCTTTAATTTGTCTATTACAAACCACCATATTAATAATTATTATTGAGATACAGTGTAACCCGGATATTAAGAGAGATTTTCTCTGGTCCCAAATTAGAGCCTGTGTTAATGTAAACAAAACAGACCAAACCCGGATATAAGAGACTTCTTCTCCGGTTCTGACAACTCTCTTATATCCGGGTTAATCTGTATTGCCAAAAGAAAAAGCAATTAACAAGTATTAATAAATGTAAAGAAAAAATTGTTCATTCTTCTCTCATTTCTACTTCCACAACTGAATTCTTGTTTCTTCAAAGTTCTTTCTCTCTAATATTTACTAGCAAATCTTTCAAGACTATTTCCTGACATTTGTAAACAAATTTTATTTAATTAATAAATTATTTTTTCCACAATTACTTTATTTAATGGATTATTATTCATACTCATATCTTCATTTTGTTTTAATCACAATGTTTTGATGTATGTTGTATTATGTATAATTCTTAAGTATCCACCAATATACAAACACACACACATTTAAGTCATGCCACCATCTTAATTACATTTCACAGATCTGAGTATCAAAGCTACAATAATATATGATTGGAGAACCCATAGACAGGCTTAATTGTTATTTGTACAAACTATTATAGAATGGTAAAAATGTTGGTTTGTATGATTTGTTCTTTTATGATTTATCAACAATTTGTGGGTTATTTAAAGCTGAAACACATTTCAGACTGTTGGTATGCTTACAGTACTTGGTGTTGTTCCTAAACAGTTCCCATCTAAGTACTGACTGAGCTTGGCACTGCTTAACTTCAGTGATAAAACATTAAAAATAAAACATTTTGCTAGTGTTATGTATCATGTTAATGTCATGACCTGCATAATAACTGTAAATAAAAGTGAATAATGAGACAAAACACATCTGTAGCAATCCATGGCAGTAATAACTCTGATTGCTAGTAATTACAGACACAACACTTTATTGAAATGTGATTAGTCTCTCTACATAGTTACAATTGAATTAAAACTCTATTAATACATCACGCCTACCAATCAACAGTCATAAAAATTTGTTGACTTTGTACAGTTCAACATTTTTTTCGCATTCATAGTTTTTATCAACAAAAATTTGACCTACTTATGGGTTCTCCCATCATCCCTGTTTTCACCTGCCTCTTTACAAACAGTAAGTATTCAACAATGTACATTAAGGGGTCATATCTGTAGTCATTCAGGATTGTAATGAAAGTGGTCATATTCACATGAACACATCATTATACTGAATAAGGTATGCAAAATTATAAGCCACTTGATAAATTGCAAATTCCTCAAGTTAAATGATCAAACACAGGTTACATAAAGTCATGAGATTTCAAACTGTCTTTTTGTATAGTTGATTTAAGTTTCAAAACAGTAAAAGTGAGTTTGGAGAAAAGGATGAAAATTATCAAAATGTCACAAAGAATGAGTCAACATTTAAATCATTAAGGAGGTTGGAATATTAAGAAATGTTGTCCAAGTCAACTAGACAACACATGCTAATGTTGGGAGCATTTTGAATATGAAAAAGATGAGTAGATCTTTGAAATTAGACAAGAGATCAAAGATAGCTAGTGAGTTTATCAGTATCCAACCCAAAATTAACAAGTCATCAAGTAATGAACAAACACTGCATTAATACTGAAGTGTCAGTTCGTACAGTAAGATGGATGCCATATAAAAGTAACCTAAATGGATGCATTACAGCAAAAAATATCAACCAAAAAACATTGAATAAAATGAAAACACTGAGCAAAAGAACATCTGGTAATGTAAACTATGCAAAAGTGGTAGATGCTAATGACAGCAAAATAGAAATGAATTCTAATACAAAAGAGTATGTTCAAAAAAACAAATTAATACAAGGAACAATAAAAAAAATACACAACAAAAACAGAAGATTTTTTTGCAGTCTGGGGTCTACAAGAAAATTGATAAAAATCAATGAAACATTGTTAAAGTGCCCACTTCTCAGATATTGCAAATGGTGAAATATTCTAACACGATGTATTACCTTATGTAAGAAATGCAGTTTCTAACTAATGAAGATATTACAATCTTACAAAATTGGCCTGACCTTAAAAAATAATCAAACTTATCTGGATAGAGTTGAAAATGTAGATTTTTGTCCTTTCTTAAGACTTCATTGGACTGAAGTAATTTTCTTATTGACAGAATTATATATGGTTAGTAGTGGAAGGGTCAGTTATAAATACAAGTATCAGTTATAATTATGTACCGAGCAGAAATGTTGAATTTAAAATTTTTCAGTTTAAATTTGTTTTTAATCATTGTCCACCACTCTCATATATATAGCATGCACATAAAAAAAAGATGGCACATACAAAGATTACTGAATGCAACATATACTTGAGGAAAGTTGAAAAACACATTGGTCAAAATATTGTTATACAAATAAGAATTATGAGGATATTGGTACTAATTGCAGAATATCAGACTTTTAGACAATATTTGTCAAATTTATTTTATTATTTCAATTGAGATACATATTTTTAGCAGGAATCATTTTCCAAATGTAAAAATCTTAAATATGTAAAATGGGGATAAAAATTCAGTAATGAATATTTTCCCAAGAATTTTTCTTTCAAAATATCCACTTAGCTGACTATAAGCAGAATGACGATATTGAAACTGAAGCTTCACAACTGAATGAATTTCCGTATTTGTCTACCCCACACACACACACACCCCACAACTGGAATCTTCCAGTCCACCAAGAATACAGGGTTGATGGGAGCATTATTTAATATATGAGAGAGAGAGTATGGGCAGATATAAGACTCAACACTGTATAGTGACTGTCAGTTTTACACTTCAATGTAATCTTCATCTGAAGATTGCACTGAGGCATAAAACTGACACTATGCATTATTGATTCATATGAAAACACTTAATCTATGAAAACTTATGGTAGCATGTGGATTAAGGTTTAAAATAAACACTTGATTTATCCCTGCCAAGAAGATTAATGAAGGATGATCATGATGAGGAAACACATGGGTAATTTTAGCAAAACAAGATAAAGAATTTATTTACCAAATTACATGCTTGAATTTGTCAGTAGCTCATTTCAGAAAAATAAATCAGAATTCTTAAAGTCTGTGGTTTTAACGTATTCTCATGAAAAGGAAATGTTCATAAAACAGATCTGACACAAAATAATATTCAAAAATGTTTAAAACAAAGGTAAGAGATATCATTGCTCACTAAATGGATATATTGTTTGCATATGTTCAAAAGTAGATGAAAACAGAGAGTTTGAAATACTTAGCTTTCTTGGATTGTGGAGAGAAAATTCTTTGAAGTGCTGCATGCTTGATTAGAGGCCAATAATATAATTGATGAATAATTTTACACTGGCAAGTACTTCAGTACTGGTTACGATGAACTGAAATGAAACCTTTCACATGACTTCAGGCACTCTTCTCTGATTAATTTAATTTTTCTCCTCATTTTTATATCAAAAAGAATTTTGTGTAGGCTTGTTACATTCTTTTCTTCTGAATTGACCACTTAATTTCTGTGAAGGCAAGGTTTTCATTGGTCCAAAAACAATTTCACATAGGCTTGCAAATTTCTTTCTTTCATTTTCCTCAGTCCTCCCAATTTGAATAGAGTGGATGAAGGGTGTTATTATTTCACATTTACTACACAAACACACACACTCCCCCCCCACAATATTAAGCACTCTTCTCCTCTCTCTTTCTCTTATTGAAACATGTATTTGTACATGTTCGGTTAAAGACCTACAAAAGTTCTTTAAGATTTTTTTTCTTTGGGTCAGTTCTTTGTTTAAGATATAAATAAAAACATTTTTATTTGCTTGAATCATATGCAACAATTGAAAAGAAACACAATGCACACCTATAGATTCAACCCTATCAGCCCACAAAAAATTCTGTGATAAATTCTTGTGAAAGGTGAAAATGCTCAGAAGATATTGCACAATTTATGTTCAATTTCTCCCTGGAAAACCATAAAATGGACTGGATTCTAGAAAAATTAAAAAATTAAATAAAAAATTTTTGTTGGTCTTCAACCAAACCTGCATAAATATAGATATCACACACACACACACACACACACACACATATATATATGCATGCATGTATTATAGATGCACTTAGATACATTGCATTGTGTGTGTATAGATTAGTAGATGCATATATATACAAGGAGGAGCTGAAAATTTTGGACACATCCAAGAAGTCTTTCAAAACAAATTCTGATGTTTTGTTATTTGGTCAGATTTTGGGGTCAGGTTAAGAATTGTTCAGCACCTCCCCATATATGTCTGCCAACACAAGTTGGATAAATAATGTTTAGAATGCTTCATGTTTTTATTTCACTTTAATTTAGACATAATGTTCACTGAATTCAATCCAGTATTCCAAAGTAAGTATAATAATTACAACCCAACAGAAAAGTAATATTTTTTGGTTCAACTTCAGGGCAGAAATTCTATTTGTTTTCCTATTTATTTCCTAATTTCAAATCTGTGAATATGTAACACTTTGATTACATAAACAGAAATATTTGTAAATCCCAACATCAGACATTAGAATTGATAAAGTTCCTTACCACATATCTTAATTTAGAAGAATTGTCACTTAGTATTACACTCTTTCTTGTATTGCTATTTCATCTTAATTTCAGTTGCTTTTATTGCAACATTTAAATGCAAATCAAAAAGAAAATACAAGCTTCTGATGAGATCTTTTCTCCCATTAGGGAAACCTGTCTTCCATGACAGCTGCTCTACCAATTAAGCTATCTGTTACAGAAGCTCAAATCTAACTGCATAATTTTCATTCTTTATTTACCCTGAAAGTTTTCCATTGCCATCATTAATGTTTATTTATATACATTATTAATGTTAGTAGTAATATTATCTTGAATTCTATTATTAAAAAACAGTGTCAATTATTATTAATTTTTTATTCATATTTGTTTCATCTTTAGTGACTTTTTATTGCAATTTTTCAGATCATCATTCTATGAGCATGTTTACTTGAATTAAAATTTAGAAAACTTCTCCTTATGAATCAAATGTTTGCATTAGAGGCAAAAATTAAATATGCAAAAGATCATTTACTTTGAAATTAAGAAAATTTGTTTTACAGATAATTGGAAAAAATATTTAGATACACTTTGTCTTTTGAAATAATTTTCTGACTTAATTTCAGAAATTAATCATTTATGCATAAAAACGTGATTTATGTATTTTTACATTGCTGAATAAGAAAATTTTATGTAATTTTCTAAAAAATAAATCAGTTTAGAGCAGGATATATCTGAATAATAATAATTCATATTGAGATACATAAGGAGAGTATTCTGTGTAACCCTAAATAGTTTCTTTGATGAAATATTTTTTTCAAAAATCTTGTAACAACATAGATCATATATCTTAAATTACCATTGATTTTTCAGTAATGATTTATTCTTCTTGAAATATATATTCTTCTTAAAATAGAAAACCCAAAAAGCAAAAGAAGTGACTCAAAAAAACTTAATATTTTAATATTGACAAAAACTAATTTTTATGAGGAAACAATTGTTATAAAAATTTTGATGAATACAAAATTGAATGAATTTTCTTTGTTTCATTTCATTACATTTCTTTATCCTTTTTTTCATTTTAATCAATATGAATTTATTATATTCCACACATCTTCTTTTCTATTCAGAACAACTTTTACTGTTGAAAGTAAAATTCTCAGTTTTCATTGTTACATTTATACATTTCTGAAAATGATTTTGAAAAATCAGTTTTTGTTCATTTGGATTTATTTTAATTTTCTTAAATTTGTCACTTTAATTTTTCTCATTTTTGATGCATATTTTATTTAAAGCCAAAATTGAAATATATTTTAGAAGTGAATTTTTTAAATAATGAAAAATATTTTTATTTCTCTTTAAATGTTTAACCAGTTTGTTTTGTTTCTATTAGTTTCATGCAAAAATATTTACAGATTTTAACCTTCAACTTTAAAGTCATATATTTTCAACTTAGAATAAAATGTATTAATCAGAACAAGATCCATTAGAATCTATGCATTGTTGTCAATAATAAGTAAGATTGTTTATTCTGATAGCATATAATTCTTAACTTCTAGAACCAATGAATTCTTTCAAAGTGTTTTGAACTGTTTGATTTTGAAGACGATCTCTTGCAGAAAATTGTCAATATGCTTGGAAAAGTAGTAGTCAATCAGACGTTTGAATAAATTGGGTGAGTTATGATGTCATAGCCCAATTGGTTCAATTTGAAAAACATACAGTTGAATGCTATTATGAAAAAGAATTGGCCTTTTTACATTGTCCAATATTGGATGTAAACATTGTAGTTCTTGATGAATTATGTCAATTCCTATATTATGTTGGTTTATTTAGAATTCAAAAAGTTATAGCCAATGATTTCACTTACCAATTGAACAAATACGAACCATAGGTTTTTTTTGAGGCAACTTTAATTTAAGAGTTTCTTGGTGCTTCACTTCATCCACTGCATGAAACATCATTGGTTTTCATATAGAATCCCTTTCTTGTCACATATCACAAAGCCAAGGACAAACTTCACAATGCTAATTTTTCTGGTTCAGCTCATGTTTGTCAAGCTTTTTTAATTTTATTCTTTGGTACAAATGTTGACTGCAACCTATCAAGTTATTTTGTATAGGTCCATTGCAGTAATGACTCCCAATTGTTTGTTTTCAATCATAGAATCTGCAACTCTCCTCATCATCAAGGCTTTCATTTCCATTAGAAAATGTTTGGAAACAATAGTGAGCTGTACATTTTTGACAGTCTCCTAGCTAAATACTTGGTTGATATTACAAGCAGTTTCTGCTGCTTTACGTCCCATGTAAATCTCAAACAATAAAATCTTTCAAATTTGCTTTTTCCCACCTTTACTATAACAGGTGAAAAAAAACTACAGTAAAAAGTGAAAAAATCAAAATGAAATCTGCATTTTAAAATGATTACTTGAACATTGTTATTACAACAATAAACATTAAAGTTTAAAATAATAAAAGCACAATTATTTATTAATTAACCTAATATAATTCCAGCTTGCATAAAAATCCAATTTCATATATATATATATATATATATATATATATATATATATATATATACAGTCAACAACAAAATTATTCGTACACCCATCAAATTTGAATATTTTTATCAATTTTTTAGAATCTAATGCCTGTATGATGTCAGTTTTTATGTTAATAAGTACAAAAAAGGAATATAAAACTCAATTTTCAGAATAATATGTTAAATACAACAAATTTGACAGACAAATTATGCAAAATCGGAAAAGACAAAATTATTCATCCAGTATGAAAAATAGAAAAAATTGAACAATTTTCACATTATTAGTAGTCTCTCATCTTTTCACATTATTAGTGGCCTCTCATCTTTATAACTTGCTGCAATCATTTTCTAAAGTTTTTGAAGATATTTGAATAAGTCTTTTCTGGAATTTTCTGCCATTCTTCAATGGTTAAATATTCTAATTCCTGAAGATTTTTTATTCAAACTTTCAATTCTTACCATAGATTTTCAATACTTTTCAATTCATTTTCAATAGGATTCAAGTCAGAATTCATTGAAGGCCATGGCAGAAGTGTAATCTTTTTCTGAAGCCACCCAGTCACTGATTTAGATGTATGCTTGGGATAATTATTTTGCTGGAAAGTAAATTGCCACCCTGGATGAAGATTTTGCACTGATAGTTGTAGGTTTATATCCAGAATTTTGATATAGTCTGCAGATTTAATTATTCCTCTTATTGCAATTAATTGTCCAGTCCCCCTTGAGCTAAAATAATCCCGATACATTATCGAGCCACCTCCATGTTTTAATGTTACCACTGTGTTCTTTGGGAGGAAAGCTTCACCTCTCTTACACCAAATCTTATGTACATCATTATGTCCAAAAATTATTGTTTCACCACTCCATAGTACTTGTTCCCAAAAGCAATTTCTCTGTCCAAGAACATTTTAGCAAAAATAAACCAAGCAACAATGTGACCTGGTTTGTAAAGAGGGGTTCATTATAGTCGATTTTCATATAACCTATTTCTGTTTAAAAACAACATTATATTGTGCAAATACTTACACTGATACCCATCATATCCAACCTTTTGGCAATATCTTTCAAACCAACTCTTGGGTTTATATCAACCTGACAACACAGTTTTCATGTAGTTCTCAGTGATAATTTAGGTTTTCTTCTATGCTCTGTTGTGCCAAACTGTTTAAATAGACTGTACCATAGATCTTGGGATAGCTAACCAGTTTAAAATAGTGCTGTAATTATTTCCTGACTTGTAGAAGTTAATAATTCTCTGTCTCAAGTCTATGCTAAGCTGCTGTTATGTTGTTAATGTAAGAATAACAATGGTGACAATGTGATGTTCTTTGCTGGAATTATCACAATTATTCTACTGAATAAATAGTCTAGAAGGCTTAACTAATAAAATAATTATGTAAATTACTTATACTTACATGAATCAATCAATTTAAAACAATATTTTCTACTGTATGAATAATTTTGTCTTTTCTTATTTTGCATAATTCACCTGTCAAACTTGTTGTATTTAACCTTTTGTTCTGAAAATTGAGATTTATATTCCTTTTTTGTGCTTATTAACATATAAAAAACCTGGCATCACATGGGTATTAGATACTGAGAAATGGATAAAAATAATCGAAATTGATGGGTGCACTAATAATTTCATCATTGACTGTATATAAAACTTATTTTGTCAAAAGAATAAGGTAAAAAATTTGAAAACTACATTTACTCAAACAATAAACATTGGGATAATGATGCTTAAACATTTAACTATGCATAGTTTTAAAGCCATTGATTCTTTCAAGACACAAAACATCAAATTGATGTTATTTTATTTACTAATGTTTTTTTATGAAATATATTTATGTATTACCTATCAATTTAAAAATAATTGGATTGCTTTTTTTAATTTGAACTATATATAATTTAAGATGAAGATAATGCCAATATAATTTGTGAGTATATTGTGATTTTAAAGAAATATGTACAAGATTATCATGAGTAATAGTAATATTTTGTATGACTATAAATGTGGTAAGAATCAATAGTAGTAACATACTTAGCATTAAAACAGATTTTAGTATCTACTACATTTTGTCAGTTGCAACAAAGGATAAAAAATATTTTTTAGTGTAAATAATATATAAATTTTCTTTTATAAATTTTAAAATTAAAAAATTCCTTCAAATGTTAAATGTTGCATTTAATTTTGAAAAACAAAAAAATCAATTTATGGAAAATTGATAGAAAAATTGAAACTGATCTTTATTTCTTGATGCACATTCATATTTATTTATTCTTGAAATCTTCTGACCCACTTTCTTTGTTTATTTACCTAAATTGTTTATTCTTTGTCCAGGTCCTCACCCAAGAAGATTGGAACACTGTCCTTTACAATGGCATGGACAAGACATCCGCTTGGGCTTCACTTTATTTCATAGCCTTAATGACCTTTGGAAATTATGTGCTTTTTAATCTTCTAGTAGCCATCTTAGTTGAAGGATTTTCTACAGAGGTAACTCAAAATTATGAAAACACTTTCACTATACATTTCCATATAAGAATATATAGAAATTGTATTGCAGGGTTTTGTTAAAAATATTTTTTCTTACCCAAAATTAATAATTCCTGGTAGAACATCAAGTGAGATGATCTAGAATATATTCTAATTACTTTGTATCTGTCACAAAATTTCAATATAATTCCTAAATATTTGTTTATTGCATTTATTAATAGAATTAATAAATTTAGACTGAATACTAAACAGACAAATATGTTATGTTCCCTTTTGTTAAAAAGTAAACACAGAACTATATTATATATTATTATATATTATATTTTTATAAATTTATATTGAATAATGAATCTTCTAGTTACTATGAAGTGAATGTATTTCTGTTGCAATTCTAACTAAAATATCTTTTTTGTAAATTTCACTATTTCCACAATAATTACTTATTCTGCATGTAAAATGTACATACTATTTACTTTTTAGATACTACGGAATTGAAAAGTATGGAAAATTCTGTTAAACTGTTTCACTCCCAATAATGAATTAGAATTTTATCAATAACTTTTATTTTTATTCTAATGAATATTTTCTCAGAAGAATTGATTCATTATATTTTGTAGGAAGATGAAAAACGGAAAGAAAAAGATAAAGAGAAGAAAGAAAAGATGGCAGAAAATAATAATAATAATAATGATGATATAAAAGGCTCTCTTCAACTGAATGAAAGTGAAATGCAAGAGAAAAATAATAAGGAAAAAGGTAAAATTCCTTCTTTATCTTACTGCATTCATTTTTTACACAATTTTTAAGATTTTCTACAAAATAAAATTTAAATACATTCAACTGAATAATCAATTTTCTCTTTTCAAATGGATTATTCAGATATTCTAATGAGATGCTAAAGACACCATCATCCCATACCTTTAAAAAATGTTAAATCTGAACACCTTTTTAACAATTATGGAAATTTTGTGATATTTTTTTAACTGTTATTTAAATTGATGCAAGCATTCTTTTTACTTTTACAGATTTTAACACCTTATTATTTTACATTTTTTAGAAAAGAAAATGTTATCTGTCCCTGCTGCTGGGACTTCTTTAACTACCAGTGTACATTTGTGTATGTCAAGGGAACTGCAAGGAATTCCTCTTTCTGAAGGGCCTGGTAATCCTCCAATCATAACCCATACTGCTGCAACACCTATGGCCACCCCTCAGGGGTCCCCTAATGAGATGCTAACCAAAGACACCAATAACAAGCTATCAGTAAGCAGACCTGTTCTTCAGCGTCAGTCAACAGTTCATCGAAGTACATTATCTGTTGAATCTTCTGACAGATCTGTTGTAAGTTGGATTAACATCCTTAATTTCTCTGTACATATTATTTTTCATCTTGTAATAAATCCACCCCCACACCAAAAAAAACAAAATAAACATAGAAGATCTGACAGTCTAGATAAGGCCCTTCTTCCCCTTATACCAACATGATATTCTGATCACAACAGACATTTTTTGTATCCACTAATGAGTGTAAGCATGTCCTTAATGAGGCAATGTTGCTATTTACTGATAGAATGAGAGATCATATAGCCTCATAAGTTTTCAACATGAAGGTCATGTTGAAAAGCCATACTTCTAGATCATTTCACTCAGGTCTTTATCTTTGGACCTACCTAGTGTTTCTTATTTTCACTGACAACCTTCTCACTGTCATCAATTCCCAGCTCAGTATTTATGCTGGTGACAACTATTTACTTCTATCTTAATAGTAAATCCAATAGGTCTGACAAAGTAAAACTGGCAGCTGCTCAAAAATCTTGTAAATTTTGATGCCTGCAAAACAAAACTGCTATTCTTTAATCATATTAGAGAACCTTTTTTGCTCTCTATCATACTGATAGAGAACAAAAAAGGTCCTAATCTACAGGAGAGCAACTCAGTTCATTTTCTTTGATCTCATGTTTTCTACTGGTATGAAGGAGAACGATTATATTCAATCAATTGCTAGGTCTGCTGCTAAGAAGGTTGGTTCACTGTATCAGACTAGACAATTTTTTTCATCACGATCCATTTTGTACATTGAATACTGCTGCCATATCTGGTCTGGTGCTATATATATATCAAGATTCTTGATAAAATCTAAAAAATGATCTGTAATGTTATCAGCTCTGACCTGGCATCTCAATTTCAGTCACTTTCTCCACTGCCGTGATATGGCTTCCCTGTGTTTTTTATAAATATTTTTGTAGCAGGCGTTCTAATGAGCTATCCTCCTTGGTACCTTGACTGTATAAATTTAAATGTACTACTAGATTGACTATTAGGTCTCATCATTTTACTGTTAAAATAGCTAGATGTAATCATTAATTCTATTCTAATAATTTCTTTTCCTACACTTCTTACCTATGGAACTCCCTTCCAATTTCTTGCCACCTACAATATTTAAATTTTTAAATGCAATGTCAGCCACCATCTTCTGTATTCCTGAAACCTGTTCTTTTATTGTCTTTTCTTCTCATTAAAATCTTCTCATTATCTCTCGCTCCCAGTTATCCCTTGCATCTTACTTGAGGTAAAATGATTAAAAAAGAAAAAAAAATCCTTAATTTCTCCCTATATATTCTTGTTCACTTTATTATATTACACTTGAAGCAAAAAAAACAAAAAAACATAATAAACTGACTAATAAAATAAGAGCACATTTTACTATATTTCATTATTACTTTTTCTACAGCTTTTATAGAATTTTACTAATATTTGTTGTGCTGTTACTTTTTAATTGATTTATTTTTTTTTGTTTAGGGATCGATGACAATTCGTGGGTCTCCACGACCATCACCCAGATTGCGTCGCACAAGTAGCCGTGGGAGCACCCGTAGCAGTTGGCGCTTAAAACATCGTAAAAAAGAAGGAGATAAAACTAATCTGATGGTAGATAGTCCATCAGACAGCACTGATGATCTTGATGATGATGTCTTTAGCAATAAGTCCATCTCTCCTGTTTACACACCAGGAACTCCTAAGTCAACTACCAATCACAGGTGAGTCAAAGTTTTCTTTTTTTCATCCTACAATTGAATTACTACTTTTAAAATTTATTTTTCATTCCCAAAAGTTATTCATAAATTACAACTGAGCAATCTTTGAGTAAATAGTCTCCATAATTAAGTAAGGATGTATTATTTCTTAATATAATTTATATGCAGTTTGTACTTTTGGCTTTAGAGAATAAACAACAAAAATCAATTTGAATCTCAAAGTCTTTTAGAAAAGACTGATACAAAAAATAATCATCACTGTAATCCTATTTAATGAATAAAAACATATTGCTAATTAAGGATTTCATTCCTTATTTGAAAGTAGGATCATTTTATTTAATAAACATAACAAACATTTAAGTTTTTAGCTAGCCATATATATATATATATATATATATATATATATATATATATATATATATATATAATTATTTATTCAAAAATTATAACATAAATATGTTATAAAATCACTACAAAAATACCCATTTTTGTAGACATTTTATAACATATTTATGTTATAATTTTCGAATAAATAATTATATTTGCTATACTCTGTACTGAGCACTCTTTTAAGAATAGTATTGTTGGTTATTGGAATTTATTCCATATGCACCAATCCTATACTTGGGTGTGTGTATATATAAATATATATATATATATATAATGTGCATGTGTGTGTGGCCACTCATATTTGAGTATGCCTTTCTAATAAGACAACTAACTAATCCCTGTTGCAGACGCCTTCTCAGGCACATTTGTGTTTGTTCAGCAACCACAGAGCCCACCTGTGGTTTATACTGTAACTATGCTGAGTAATTACAGTTTCTGGGAGAGAGTGCATGATCAACAATCTGAACAGGGCCAGTACACTCAAACCCTTGGTCATGATGACTTGTGACTTTGTGCTAGCACAGCCATCAACAAATACCAGATAGTTCCATCTACCCAAATTAAAACCCACTCACAAATTAAAATACTGGTGGGTTGATTTTAACCCCTTTCCAAAGATGCTGCATACTGGGATCATCTACCAGGGGCAATAACATCATAAGTCACCTTCCTGACAAATCGATCATGATGACCTTCAAAAATGGTTCTCATAGTCAGAAAGCAAATGTTCTAACCCCTCAATATCATGACAATAATATATATAATATATATATATATATATACACACACACACACACAGTGTGATGAGTAAATTGTTGCCATTTTATATTTTTTATTTTGTACATGCATATTGTTTATTATTGATTTTGTTGACTGCACTGTATAATCGAGTCAGTTGGGCACTGTCTGTGAAAAAAGAGCACCATGACACAATTCCCTTTGCCAGAAATTTGGAAATGGCATGCTTTACTGTTTGGTATTCATGCCGGAAGCTCTAATAGGAACATTTCAGAGTGTTTGGGTGTCAATTTGAGGACAGTGCATAGGATTCGCAAAGAGTTGGATTTAAATTTTGAATTTTTTTTTATCTAGCAGGAGTACAAAATAAGAATTCTTAAAGCAGTATTTATTTTACAGTATCAATTCTTTCTCAAATTTTTTGTAGTCCATAAAACTATATTTATTAAATGTATATTTATTTTAGGCTGATACAGATGATGAACTGTATTATAATAATTTTAGAATAAACCTGAGAGAAATGATTTTAACAATGTATAGTTTACATTTTCTTCTAATAAAAGTTTAAGTATCTGTGATGAAATGATATTCAGTTTTATTTTATTGCAATAATGATTGTTTGATGCATTCCTACTTATAGTGGACATTTTCAATTTGGTAAAATTTGAAAGAAACATTTTGGATGTAAAATGTTTACATAATCCAATTATGCATTTTTTTTTTTTTTTTTGAGATATAAAAAGTTGTCTACACATGTATCTGACAAGACTAAATTCCAAGTGTGTGTGTGTGTGTATATATATATATATATATATATATATATATATATATATATATATATATATATAGGGTTGCTGTATAGTTCTCAAACCAATAAAAAAAGATGATGCTTGTTCTTTTACTCAGATTTTGGGAAGTGGGTTGAACCAAGAACTTTTCAGCACTCCATTATATATATATATATATATATATATATATATATATATATATATATATATATATATATATATGATGTAAAAATTCAGTCAAACCAGTTTTATTAAATTCATTTGATAAGATTTTTTTTTAATTTTTATTGTATTTTTCCAATTTTTAGATAAGTTGTTGCATATCTTGATCAAAATTTAGGATAAAATAATTTTAACCATCTCAGCCAGAAACTAATCTTCAAGAACTAAATATAGTCAGTATTATAGCCAAAGCTTTTGGTAGCTCCATCCTAGCATTTTTGGGAATGCTACATTTCAAATTTAAATATGTGAACTGTATAAGTGACATCAGATATAAAAATTTTCACAGTGCTTAACACCAGAAAATAAATATAATATTACTTATTTCAAACACATTTTAAATATTTAGATGCATTTTAAATATTGTATAAACCATTACAAATATAATTCACTGGTACATATGACTTAATGACTGCCTTAGATTTATCATTTACTATAAAAAGTTTAAACATCAAATCATTACCTATAATCTGGATCTTCAAAATCTCCCTTATATAAAACCAATGTTGTTTATGCATACTTGTGCCTTTGAGAGTTTGCGTCTCCAATACAAGTAATCACAAATATTAAATTACACACAAGCACCCCACTCTTTCATAAATTTATTTTTCACTTCTTAGAACATAGCACAATTTGTACACATATTGATCACCACATCACAAAAAAATGAAATGGGACTATTAACATAAGGCAAACACTAGTAAATAATACCAAAATACTATATATTTGTAAAGAAAGACTCAAAATAATTGACACTATTATTTTAGAAAGGAAACAACCTGCAATTTTACCACATAACATTTTAAAATGTGTATAAATATTTCATCATACAGTCATCTCTTGGGCCATGAAACTCTGTGAATCCATTCTACATATGACATCACTTACACATGTATATTTAAATTTGAAATGTAGCATTTCCTTAATAAAACTGTTGGCTATAATACAACAATTACATCTTGATGATAAGCATGGCACTAATGCACTCAAACAAAAAAGAACAAAAATGTGAACTTTATTTATAATTTTATCAACAATTTATTCAAAAATTGGAAACATGATAAGAAATTAAACAGACAGATCTTATCAATTGAATTTAATAAAATGTGTTTGATTAATAACTATTTTTTCTCTCTCTCTCTCTCTCTCTCTATATATATATATATATATATATATATATATATATATATATATATATATATCTGGTGTATCAAAAATACATTTACAAACTTTGGGGGCAGGTTCCTCACACCAGAATAAGGATAAAAGTCTGTATAAACATAGGTCTGCAAATCCTTTATTTTTGAGTTATTAAGTTTAAAGTTTATGGTAGATGCTGTTAAATGTACAATCCAAGGTCAGTCAATTAGTTATGTGCCATGCGTGATACACGCTTAAGCGATAATGTATATTTCGATACATGACTGACAAGGTAGATTTTTTTCCTGCAGTAGGTTGCCATTTCTTTCTGCAGTAGACCAGTTGCCATCCAAGGCTATAGAACCCAGTCTGTCCTGCTATTTACCCATAGCTGGGGGAAGAAGGCAAGGATTCATACCTTTCCCAAGGGTATTAGCACATAAGTGAATATAATGGATTCAACTGGAATTTGAATTCGGCTCTCTAATTCCTCAATCTAAGTTACTATCCATTACTCCACCGTTCCTCCTCTAAGTTACAATCCAAAAATACTTTTACAAATTTTGGGGCCGGATTAATGACACCAAAACAAGATAAAATATCCATATAAACATATGACCAAAAGGCCATCATTGTACCTCAACACAGCAACTCATAACAAATGTTTGAAATGTTCTCTGCTTGCATCTACACACGCATGAACCCATTAGATCATTGACTGCTGGACCATTTCAAATAATCCTACACAGTCTTGAATGTTTTCACAGGCTCCCATGACACATTGATGAAGTGTCTCCACATTATTAATGTCTACTGTATAAACCAATTGTTTTAGGTGCCCCCCCCACAGATAAACATGCAGGGGAACATGCAGGCCATGAAATCAAACATCCCCTACCTATACATCGTTCATGGTAAATGTTAGCCAGTGCTGGTCTGGAAGTGGAAATTTTGAAATAAAGTCCCTGTAGACAGCTCCTCTAAGAAGTGCTGGGAGAACATATGGGCCTACCAGACAGTCACTTACAATTCCAGCCCACACATTAATCATACACTGATGCTGATGTCTAGCCTGATTGTACCATGGTGTTTCCAATCCACCCACAAATGTTGTTTGTGTAAATTTGTTATTCCATCTTTTCCAAATGTTGCCTCATCCATAAACAAGACTGAAAAGACAAACAACAGATCAATAGTTTGAGCAATAAACCATCAGTAAAAGTTCTCCCATGGCGAGTGATCAGAGAGTGAAAGAACCTGCTTATGTTGCAAATGATATAGATACAGGAGCTTCTCTTGGAGTACCCTCCATGAAATACTATGAGATGTATGACATGCTAGCACCACTTGACATGTTCTGATACCTGGATCATCTCCAACAGCCTGTAGAATGTGTTCCTCATGGTCAGGCATATGAGCTGACCCATTTTCCTTAATCCATAGTTTGTGGTACATCAGATTCTATTTCAGTAACACAATGATAAACAGCAGCAAAGGTTGGATGACTTGGCAGCATTCAGTCTGGAAATGCAATCTTATACAGACATGAAGCCTTGTGTCGATTACCATTTACTTCACCATATGTAAAAATCATATCTGCCTTCTCACAATAGATCTTGCCATTCTTAAACAGAACACCTCTCAGTTAACTCACTACTACACATGTTAAACATTGAAGACAGACTAACCACAAATGTACATGAATGACAAATATAACCTAGTCTACATGGCAACACAGCATCATCTACCATGAACTTTCTTTAAACTTAATAACTCAAAAGTGAAGGATTTGCAGAAATATGTTTATATGAACTTCTGTCCTTGTTTTGGTATCAGAAAACTTCACCAAAAGTTTGTGAAAGTATTTTTGATACACTCTGTGTGTGTGTGTATATATATATATATACATATCTATATATATCTATATATATATATATATATATATATATATATATATATATATATATATATAAAATATGTGAGTGAGTGTTTCTGAGTTCAGTGTTTAATTATTACCATTTATAAATAATTTTTTATAATATTCTTTAGCATTTTAACATATCTCTTTCCCACAAAACAAAATTTAATTTTCAAATTGAAAGAACTTCCAATGACATCTTTTAATTGCTTTTTCCCAACACTTAAAATAATTATTTTAATAAAAAAATGTTCACACAATGAATATAAAAAATTAATAAAATGTAATTGCAATTGTTCATTTTGATTTCAGTAAATGCAGTGATATATGTGAAACAAAAAAGCTAAAGAATGTCATAAAAAATTGTGAAATGATCTTA
Source organism: Acanthosepion pharaonis (assembly GCA_903632075.3). Classification (NCBI taxonomy): domain Eukaryota; kingdom Metazoa; phylum Mollusca; class Cephalopoda; order Sepiida; family Sepiidae; genus Acanthosepion; species Acanthosepion pharaonis. Next base: position 754,668 of record CAHIKZ030004089.1, on the reverse strand, counting down.
TTAACAATATGAAACATTCAAATATTGACCTCTCCTATTTTCTTTATTATTTTCATGATGTTACATATTGATCTCGATATTTTTGCACTTTTTACAGCTCTAGCTTGTTAATGGCTTTGTTTCTAACTATAAATGATTGCTTCATCTTTGGCCACCATTACTATCTTTTGCTTTTCTGGTTTTTACTTTGCTGCTTCAATTAGGATAACAATTCTATGCATGTATTAAACAATCCATCCTGTTGGAGAATAGCAAAACCTGCAATAAAATCAAATTCTCTTTGATTCTTTATTGTCTACTCTTTTAAACTAACACAGAAAGTGTACACATGCTGATTATTCTATTTGTAGGTTAACATTTTCAAATTATTATTTAGCACAAAATTGATACATATATTCAAAAGTTTAAACATGTACCTGGAGTTCAAAAGTTTGAGTTCACTCTTGGTGATTTTTTAAATTGGTCCCAAAAGTAGTTGTTTTGTACTTTAAATAAGAGAAAATTATTATACATGGTTAAAAAAAAGTGAGACATGATTTTTTATTAGAAATGTTATTATGACAAAAAGAAAGAAAGAAAGCATTTTATGATTAAATTTTGCTCTTGTCAAAAAATCCTCCTTTAGTCTTGATTACTGCAGCACAAGTTTTTGGCATTCGTTGCAAAACTTTCTCAAAGTATAAGTTTGATAACTGATTCCATTTTTTCAATGACTCTAAGTGCTCTTTTACATTTTTTTTTTTTTTTACTATTCTGTCAAGTTCATCCCATGCTAATTTGGTGGATTGGCTTCAACTTTTGAACTGTAGTGTATAATGTCTTCTAAATTTTAAAAGTAATTTTTCATTCATACAAGAGTATTTATCAACTTTCTTCTATGTGCCATGTCCCTTCAGGATATTAGCGATCATGACTCTCTACAATTTCCTGTCGTTTGTAGCTCTTAATAAGTTTTGTCTTTTTGGTATCTCTCCTAAACCTTGCCATCCATTTATTCAAGCTAGCTAGGTAGGTTATGCACTGCTTTCCTCTGTCCCTCTTTCCTTCCATCTGTCTTATGAGTATCAAATTTTCCAAGCCCTCTTTCCTCATTATGTGCTGTAGAAATTTCTCTTCCTGATGTTAAGTGTCTTTTTTGTTTCCATTTTCTATAAAACTTTATTGTTGCATGTGTTCAATCCATGATATTCTCAGCATCCTTCTATAAAACTGCATTTCTGTTGCTTCAAGCCTTTTCTTAATCTGAAAGACATGATTATCCAGCACTGACTATCATAAAAAATATTGTTCTCTTATATTTATCTACTTTAACATTCTTTATTCTTCTACTCACCTTATAATTTTCAAAGTCCCAAAAATAAAATGGTTATTATTTTTAGTATTCTGAGGTAGTAATTTCCTTTAAATAATGACAAGCTTAATTTAGCTTGTTTTAAATGAGAACCTGTATCTGCAGTAAGCTTGTTTCACAATCAAGAGAATTAGAAATACTCTTTGATACTCTGTCAACATCTATAAAAATAATAATGTATCCCACAATGACACTGAGAAAATATCCCAATGAAATAATTGCAAAAACATACATTTTTATAAATATTCAGCAATCTTCCAAATTTATCAAAAATACAAAAAGACAGAAGCAGTTTGCTTCTTCTGCATTGTTTTTTTTTTTAAGAAAAATAGAATCAATGAATAAATGTTTTTGTCAGTTCAAGAAAAAGTATTTTTCTTTATTCAAATCTGTTTCTCATATTTTTAACTTGCATGATTAAAACATTCCTTTTATAATTTTGGGGTATTTTTAGATTATAAATTTTCTATACATTTGTTGCCAGAAGTTCATTCTCAGGAAAGGCAAACATACAACTAAATAGCTTATTTCTTAAAAGGGGTTTATTTTCTACACTTACTAGATTAGTTAATAATTATTCTCCATCATGTGTTTATGTCAACTTTCTGATTTTCACTGAAGTGGATTTTATTATAAACATTGGAATGTCCTAATTTTGCATTTAGTCATGGTAAAAAATTACTTTAATTTGTTAATACTTTCTTGTGTGAAAATGTGTATAGTTCAGTTAATACTTATATTTTTCAATATAACATTTGTATTGACAGTGGAAGATCAGGAGATCAAAAAAGAACAAACAAGGCTACAGACATAGTCAAACAACCTTCAAAAAAATGTTATCACCAAGAAATCTCTTAATTTCTAAACAACACTCATTCCAAACAATAATTCAGTCAAGAATAAAAATGCTATATGAAAGAAATAATAACTTATGACATGTCTTTTAGGGATAAGTGGTAATGAAGTAAGATTGGATGGCTACACCAAGTTTTCTTTATATTTCTTATTAGTACTAAATATTTTTAAAAAATGCTTAAGATTTTAAAAAATGACCACTCATTAAAGTGAAAAGGTTTAGTCTTTTCATAAACCTAACCACAAAGAAGTAGAATCCTTGTCATTAATCTCAAACCAGTTCATTAATGTCAAACTCGTTGGATTGATTTAATACAAATACTGCAATATCATCAGGGACAAAGATTCAAATGAAATCAGGTTGATCAACACTACGTATGATCAGATTGACCCACAACGTTTCTCAAAGGAGGTTTAAATGAAAATATAAAAACTAAAGGCAAGAACAAACAACCCTGAGTTCAAAATATCCCAACATCACCCTTTATTTAGACTAATACACTGGGTAATATGTATAGGAAAGAGGGCCAGGAGCAGAAATCTGATTGGAAATGTACAATCTTATAAAGAGTGATGCTCCACTGTATAACAGTCTAGATTCATCAGGCACCTGGATCTTTTTCTTACCTTTTTATTAACAAAGAGCCAGGTAAAGGTTGTCATAGATTAACATCTCTCATGCACTACTAATTAGTCTTGTGAAAAGCAGCAATTTAGCTAATAATTTTAAAGTGCACATTTTTTATAGTTATTAGTTATTAGTTATTGTAGTTATCCAATGTTATAGTATATCTCTCTCGTTCTTTTTCTGTTGTTATTATTATGGTGGCTTTACACATTTACAAAATTTCTGTTCTTGAAACATTGTGTCAACAAGATTTCTCAGATCTCAAGAATTTTTCAGAGAATTCTCACAGTAAATTATGGCAGTTTTCTGGAGGTCTGCAATCTTGGTTTCAGTTCTAATTTTCCCTAAGCACTAAGTTTAAGGTGTTCCAAACTTAACTTCAACAATCATGCTTCAACACCCTAGCTAGATCCTAGAATTTTTCAATCTTTTTCAGTTTCTTTGGAACACCAGCAAAAATCAATAATTTGATACTTACTACCTTCCATATCTATCACAATAAGGTTGGGACTCCATCCTTCAATAACATGATTCATCTTGACAGAGGCATCTCATATCTTGTGACTATCATTTTCTACTACTGTCTCTGGCTGATATTCAAATCATTTTTCTTTCACAATGAAACCAAATTTACAGAATACTTCCCAATCCAATCATGTCATTGCATATACTCTTTCTGTGTCAACTTCAGACATTCATTTAATATATCACAAGTTGGCAAGGAAAGAGTATAAGTGACAATATGATGATTTATTATTATACTCCTGGCTATATCAGTTACATTGAGGTGATGAAAAGTTCTCAGCCCAACCTATATACTAAGTATACTGATGTCTGATCATTGAAATACTGATTGTGAGAAGTAGGTTAGACCAATAATTTTTCAGCACCCCTTTGTATAAATGGAAATTAAAATGAATACAAATATGATTATTGCAAGTAAAGCTCACAGGAATGATCATAAAGACATGAAGAATTTTTAAACTCTGTCTACTTCAACATCTGCTCAATTTTGAATTCCTTTAATCATCTATTGTCAAGCAAAAAATAACTAAATAATTATCAAACGGCTACACAGACTTTTTTATTCTGATAAATAAGGTGGTAAAGTTCATTCAGAAAGCTTCCCACATATCCTGACTTTTCATAAGAACTTGCTTCTCTGGTGATTTGAGGAGGAGAAAGTACTTGTCAGTATCATGATATGTTTTTCCACATACAAATCAACAGATACATTTGCTACTTGTAATAACAGTTAAGAGTAACCATGACAACACTTATTGTCTGAGTTAGTCAGTACAGTTTGGGCTATTTCCGAACTGTTCTCCTTTTCCAACAGCCTAATTTATTTTTTGGCAAGTCATTGTGATTATTGAATGCAGAAATCTTAATTGTAATGCACAAGCACATTAATATCAGTTACAGATAACCACCAACCTGAATCTAAAAAATCAAAGTTTAAAGACTGATCACTTGTAGAAAAATCTTTATATGCTGAGAAGCATGGAAAATTGTTTATTAGCATCTGAACATCTTAGTTACCAATGCTGTAAGAACATGCTTCAACAAATAAACTTTGTAAATGGAGGAGAGGATTAAGTTATGTCACATTCAAATTGGTGAAACTTAAATTTATGTAAAACTTGTCAGAAAACAAATGATGTTTTGAAACACTAACTACTTTTCCTTTATACAGAATTCCAGAATTAATGTTTCTTGTTGTAAGGCCTGCAACATCTTGGAAAAAAAAAAAACAATTTTAAAACCCAATAACTGGTCATCTGATAGAAAACAGGAATTCTTGCTTAGCTTGTCTTTGGTATGATTCATTTTATACAGCCAGCCCATGGCCCAAATGAAATGTACTTGCTGTACAAACTTGCTTGGCTGACATTTTTCAAAAAGTTCTTTCTCCAAATTATTCTGCCAAAGACAAATCCACCCCAAAATGGTTAGGTCATTATGTAAAAAACTTAATCTCAATGGCTTTTAGAGATAATTTTTTATTCCAGCCAAAGAAGTAATTTATTACTTGTCATCATTTTCTCCCAAACTAGCTCATTCACTTTCATAATTAGTCTTTTTTTTTCCACATTTAATTTTGATAGCAATTAAATAGTATCAAGTCTTCTCTTACACTTTTCTTTAGTGTTGTACCATAAAATTCTTTCTACATTTAACTCTTTTCATTGACCACTGTCAAACCTCCCTGGGACTCTACTTACCTGCACAAGTGGCTCACTATTTATTTCATCACATTTCTTCTCTGGAAATATTTTTTCCTGGCCTGATTTAGTGTATCTATTCCATTGGAATCATTTTTTGAGGTGAACATTATTGACAATTTTCATTTTGTTGTTAATTCAATACCTTTTTGTTTCTATACATATATTTTTAGTTTCTTTCATTAATTCCAATATTCTCTAATTTTATCTTACATATTCGTCAGGGAAACATTATTTCTTTTTAACCATATAGGCTGATAACAAAAATGCAACAATTGAAACTATTAAAAGAAAAGAGTACTGAACAGTTACATAATATCAGTCCTCCTATATGGCAGTAAATGCTAGACAATCTCCTCACAGATTAAGAAGAGACTACAGAAGGATGCTGAGAATACCATAGACTGAACATGTAAGCAATGACAAAGTTTTAGATAAATGGAAACAAAAAAGACATTTATACCTAACAGCAGCAAGAGATAGTTGAAATTTCTAGAGCACATTATGAGAAAAAGGGCTTGGAAAATTTAATACTCACAGGACAGATTGAAGGCAAGAGAGACAGAGGAAAACATTGTATAACCTACCAAGTGAGCTTGAGTAAATGCATGGCTGAGCAAGGTTTAGGAGAGATAACAAAAGACAAAATTTATTAAGAGCTACATAGGACAGGTAAATGTGGAGAGCTATGATCACCAATGTCCTTTTAAAGGGATATGGCACATAGAAGAAGAACATAAATGTGATTTGTCTTTTCTTCATTAACAGGGAAATTGAATCCATTGTTGAGACTTCTAAAGAATAGTAATAAAAATTATTTCCCAAAAATTACTGTTGTTTTGAGTACAAAACTGAAGATATAGCAGATATAAATTCATAGAAGTTTCAACAAAAAAACATAATAGATAATTCATGCCTTGCCATGGCTGGTTTCCATGTCCAAACTGGTAAAAGTACACTTTGGCTTAAAAAAAAAAAAGAAAAAAAAAGTGGTTTCTCTGATGGAAAAAGAGGATTCAAGTTTGATTCCTGTTGGAGGCATAATTTTTCTTTCATAGAACTTCTCAATTTAGGTTGGTTGTTGTTAATTTCACTGTTTAATAAGATAAAAAACAGCGATAAAAAGTCAAACATGTGGACCCACTAAAAATAACATTTATAGTAATAAGAAATAATGTCAGATAAAAAATCCTTTCAAATAAATAGATATGTATATCTATTCATATGTATATTTCTTGTACTATATACGTATGACTATTTCTCAAACTTATCTCCCACCCGCAAAATGTAATTTTCACTCATAACAGACATAAAGTTTTAATGTCATAAACAGGAACAAACTATTACCTGCTAATCTTTATATTTTTTAAAATAAATTTTGTCTGTTACCATGAATTAATGACCAAAATTATATACAAAAAACATTTTATCTGCAAATATTCCCCACATAAGCATTAAACACTTAAAAATACTAAAACATAGATGAAGTGTTTTTACATTTCAAAAATTATTAATAAGATGTTTTATTCGATAATTCACTTTACATTTGCTGTAAAAAGCTTCTTTAATAAGAAATATTTTAATACAAACTCTATACTTATTCCCCAAAAGTTTAAGAACTTTATAATTTGCATATGTACACATACAAGTGCTTGTCCTCCTCAAATCTAGCGTTTGCATTGCGTACCGTCTTACAATGGCTCTTTGATTTCTGGTTATTCTTTGTTTCTATGCAGCTTTTCAGTCACCTATGTCTTCAGGTATGTTTCTCTGTTGTTAAAGAGTTCCATTTCCTTCTTCCATTGCTTTTTGCCACAATGTCAGTGATTTGACTTGCATGTCAATCAGGCTTGATTATAAATTGCTAAATATGCATGCTTATTATTATTATTATTTACATATTTCCTTTTTCAGTATTTTGTTCCTGATTAATTTCAGTTGATCTTTTGCAGACATGAACCCAATTTATCTTAAGACATGAATTATACAACAATCCTGGTTTCTGAATTACTTTTATATTGAAGAATTTCAAGTATTCAACTAAACCAGACAAATCAATATACCTTAAATTAAATCAATCATATTTACTTATATATCAATAATAGTTTTCATATCAAGTTTTCATTGTCAATAATGTTTACTAAAACTCACAGATTGTTATTTATTTATTATATCATGTTTTTTTATTTTATTTATTTTACTAAACTTACTATTCCAAGGAAGGACAGAAAGAAGTTCTGATAACCCAGTCTTTTAAGTGAGAAGGACCTTCCTGTCTCTGAAATGTGCATTTGAAAACTTAGGCCTGAACTGTTTCGACAACTATCCTGGTCACTAAGCAGATATTTTATTGTTGTGTATTTAGATTTGAATTTTTTTTATTTATACTGTTAGTAAAAACAATTATTTAGCATTGCTACTTTATAAATAAAAAAAACTCTTCTAATCTTCTATGATTCATTTTCTATAATAAATTTTAACTATAATAAAATTACCTATAATAAATTTGATTATTGATATGTAAAGAAAATTTGGGTATCAAGAGAAGATACCAGTTGGGATATATTTCAAGTAAAATTTTGTTGAATTGAATTTTCAAGTTGATTATATGAAAATTTGATTTGTATTTTTGTCCTTCATAACTAAAATTTGAAGTTAAACCCTGTAACATCAATTGAGAAAAACTAAAGAATCTGAATATTTATTAAATGAAACTTGTGCTTACTTTGCAATAGAAAAAAATTTTGTTGTTTTACATTGTTGAATATAAATGTGAAAATATAGCCATTAAAAATAGTGATAAAAATTAATCATTTTACTATTTACATTGCATTTTGTAAGTTTATTCAACAATCAACATACTAAAAGATTATTTCAAAAAAGGTTCCTCTGGAAACAAAATTCTCAACAATAGCAAATTTGATCAGTTTTTATTAAAATCATTTTTTTATGTATAAGAAATAACATTCTTTTAAATAAACACTTTAGTAGTTTTCAAAATTTTCTAAAAATTTTATTTTAAAATTTTATTTTAGCTTGAACAAAACTGAGTTAATATATTTTGTATAAAACTGAATTGTATGTGCTGATTTAAAAAATAGTTGATTTTTATAAAACCCTTCCATTTTGTCATTCACTTGTTTTTTGACTCCCCCCTGTTTGTAATATTTCCCTCTCACACCCTGACACACTTTCCTTCATTCCAACTATATTCAACCCTCCCAATATCATTTATGCTTCTTTCAGCAGTCTTGTCCTTTTCTTTTTCCTGTGAGCAAAATCCCAATAAAATGACAAAGTATCTGTCAACCTTGTCTTTTAATCTTTTACATGTCATTTTTCCCTTTCACTTTAGGTCCTCGTTGAATTGTCATTAGTCTTATGATGTCTCAATGCACACAATACTAGTAAAATCTCATTAATTCTATAATTATTTATGATACTCTCATTTTGTTTTGCCTTATATAATAATTCAATTTGTGGATATTTTCTATGTATTTTCTATACTACACAACAATTACTTAACACACTCTACTCAAAGAATTTTGCAAATATTATTATAATTATTATATCAATTTATTTTCCAGGATTACATTTATACTTTAATGTTGTGTTTCTAGTTTTTTTTTAAATTAAAAATAATGTTAGTTATATAGGATTTATTTTTATCATTATGTTTTCTAGAATTCATAGTTTTATTTATTTCCAGAATAATAAAATTATTCTGTGTGTGTGTGTGTGTATATATATATATATATATATATATATATATATATATATATATATATATATATATATATAAAAAACAGGAGAGTGCTATAGAAAAAAGTTTTATCCTCTCATTTTTATTTCCCCCATTATGGGCATTATTATATCCATGATAAAACAACACTGAATGGAACAGAATAGCTGAAAGGAAAAGGAATGACAAGCATTCTGAGAGAGACTTTTATACCAGTAAGACATACACAAAACTATATATACATGTCCCACAGAAAGAAAAATATATCTACCCAGCAAGCAGTGTGTAAGGAGAAGGAAAAGATAGAAAGAAAATACATATAATATGGAAATTCTTCTGTGTTTCTGGAGAAGTCACATTTAGGATTCCAGATTCAAACAGGCTGGATTAATCTATGTCCCAGGACATATTCCACGAAGAGGTAACAGTGAGTTTTGGGTTTTCCCAAATTGAGAACTGTGAGCCGAACTTTCTATATCTGAGGAAGATATATTCCCAAAGGGAAATGGTGCCACATGCTGGTGAGCTTCTGGGGGAGGCAGGCCCCTTGACAAAAAAAAAAAAAAGCAACTGCTAAGTTTGGCTACTATAAACCAACTGAATGACTGGCCACTCTTGTCACTGTATAAAGTAATGTCACTAAGCAGCTGTCATATGACCCATGTGATTTATCTCCACCAAAGGAAGATAATCACTTTCTGTATCCCTATGTGAAAATAAAAGGAAAACTTTTTTTTACCAACATGTTTAATCCTCTCATAGACTTTATCAAGGTAGTAACATTTGCTTTGATAAAGCCCATCAGAGGACAAGATATGTCAATAAAGTAAAATTTTCTTTTCATCTTTATTTGTATTTTATTTTTACAGATATATTTTTACTTATATCTGGATTTTCTTTGTGGGAAGGTGTGTGTTATATTGTTATATCTACTATATTTTCCTTCATATAATTTGTATGATATTTTACAATTAGAAATGAATTCTGGAATCATCTTGAGGTCATTCTAACAAATGTGTGGCCCAAACCATGAACATTTTAGTCTAATGTACAGAGAGTTTTTAAACAAATTTGAGAGAAATTATTGTAAATATACTCTTAATTATTTAGAACTATTGTTCTCATTTTGGTTGATATACATGTTATTATAGACACAACATTTCAACCATGCACACTCTGGTCATTTTCAGGTGTCTATTGTTTAATTGATGTGGGATATATGTTGATTGTGTTGTTTTGTGCCTGTGAAATCGTTGCTGAACCAGTATTTCACAAACTAATCCAGTGGTGCATTTTTGGAGTCATTATATTCAATGTCAGATAGTTTAAATTAATCCCTCATGAAAATGGCATAGTAGTTAAAATGTGTTATTGCTATCTAGTGATCATGAGTTCTATTCCTATATCAGGTAGTGATTCATTCAGCAAGAATGAACAATAACTGATATCGCAGGAACAAAATAATACAATAATCAACAGATATTCCATAACCGCCTAATGGACACCTAAAGATGACCAGAGATTACTTAACTGAAACATTATGTCTAAAATAATATCTCAAAATAAGAATAATTAAGATAAGAACAATAGTTTGCAATAATTGAAAGTATATTGAAGAAAAAGGTACTTGATAGAAAATGCAATATTTAAGTAAATTTTTATCTAATTTTTTTTATTTGAAAAATATAATTAAGCATCATGTAAAATTAAAAAATTAATTAAAATGTAATAATTATTTGAAATATTCATTACATAGTAAATATTTGTATTTTATACAATTATTTTTATCTTTGAAAAAACTGGTGACATGACATGTAATAGTGACAAATAGAATTAAATAGAAATTGATATGTAATTTATTTCTTAGTCTAACGACAAAAGTAATCTCAAAATATGTCCTTTGTTTCATGTTTATATTATATGAGTGATGATTAGTTTTATTTTTAAATGCTTTTTAGTAACAATTTAAATTCCATTATCAAATTTTTCTCTTTTTAGAAAACCAATTTATTATATAATATTGAAAGACAAAACAAACTCAGAATAAAATAAATAAAAACAGAATAATGAGATTTTATGCACACTTTCACATTGAATAATTGAATAATTTTATTTGATATTTTATTTAGCATTACATATCAAAATGTTCATGTACTGTAATAAATCAGTCAAGTTTTTACTCATGAACAGAATTTGGAAGAATTTTCAAATAAAATGTTTTTATATGATTATATTTCTAATTATGAAATAATTATAAAAATATATTAATGCAGTGTTGGTTCATTTGACATATCTTGTGTGTGTTTCAAACATTTACTGTGATTAAAAATGTATGAGTAAGGAACAAAGTCTCTACATATAGAGGATTATAAATGCTGTTGCCATTATAGGTTCCTTCAAAAAATAAATTAGTATATGATGAGTCATATACATTATTTTATTTATATATATATATATATATATGAGATTTTCTGTGATCAATGCAATCATTCTTATCAAAAGTCCCTATGAGGGATTGAAAAATTATGAAACTTTTGAGTTCATCCTCAATAAGTACTGAATGTTATTATATCTAATTTAATTTAATATATATATATATATATATATATATATATATATATAAAAGTGAACATAGAAGTGAACACTTAGAGGAGACAGTCTGTTTCATGCTAGATGCAATCGTCAGGCCATTATTAGTGTTCACTTTTATACCCACGCTCTATCTCTGATATTGAGCACTTTATCCCATAAATATAGCACATCTTAAGACTATATTTCTTCATACATATATATATATATATATATATATATATATATATATATATATATAAACAAGCATACATACATATTTTCTCTTGTTTTCTGGGGGGTTTTTTTTCAGTTTTTATGAATGCTCTACACTTTTTCTGGTACTAAAATACTTACCTAACTTTCATTTTCTACTGAAAATAAAATATTTGATACATTTCAGTTTTATTTCTTTTAAAAATATTAAAATGTATGTTTACTTTGATGTTTGACATAATTCAGAAACTGAAATTCATTTGGATAACATTTTTCATTATTAAAAAGATAACAATTTCTTCCAGTTTTTCTTTCAACTTTTTTTATCAGTCATCATTAAAAGTCAAATTAACATCATTTTTGGTGAATCCAAATTCATTTTAAATATAGTTTTTATCCTATTATATATATATATATATATATATATATATATATATATATATATATATATATATATATATATATAATCAGTAAATTGTTTGTAAGTAATAATGGGATATTTTATGGCTTTTTTAAATAAGTTTATCCTTTTACTTACTAGTTACAAGTATCTGAAAAAGACAGATGCTAATTACTTGACAAAAGATTTATCTTTTAAAAATGATTTATTTTTACAGCCATATGAAAATGTTGATGATATTGAAATTAGGAGCTTAATGAAAATGAAATTCCATAATATAAATTAATTTAACCCAAGCAAAATGAACTTTCATTAAAATAAAAAGTTCAATGATAAACTTAAAGGTTTTGAAATATTTACTCAATTGCTACAGAATATTAAATATGGTTATGATTTATCTTTGTTTTTTAATAATTCAAATGCTCTTCTTAACAACATCCATATATTATCCTAGATGTCTGGATGTCTCCAGTTGAAATGATTCCTCATGGCACTGGATAAAGACTTCCACTATAAATTCTTTCCTCACAAATCTAATTTGAAAATTTTCTACTCTACAAAACAATTACTTAACCCACTCTATTCAAAGAATTTTCCAGATTGGTTTAAACATTATTATAATTATTATATCAATTTATTTCCCAGGATCACATTATATGTTGTGTTTCTAGTCTTTCTTCAAATAAAATAAATGTCAGTGACATAGGATTTATTTTTATCATTTTGTTTTTCTAGAATTCATAGTTCTTATTTATTTTCAGAATAATAAAGAATTATTCTGTATATACCTTATATATATATATATATAGAGAGAGAGAGAGAGAGAGAAAAGGAAAACTTTTCTTCACCAAAATATTTAATCCTGTGATAGACTTTATCCATGCAGATAAACTAATTAATTGAATAGAATCATCTTGAAAAAATTGTTTTCTTTAGTAAAACCCTTGCTTTAAAGAATTCAGACCATCAGAAAAGCCTAAGTAGTAATTTTTTCCCTGGATTTGATCTGGAAAAATATCTAATTGGTTAAAATAGTTGTTTCAGGTGTTTCACAAATCCAGAATTTACAGCTGTTAAAAAATAGGTTTTGTGTCCTATCTGGGATTTGTTTATTTGCCTTGAAGTAAAAAATCTGCATGAAGATACATTAAGTGTGGTGATTGTATCATTTTTATGAGGAAAAATAATTGTTAATAATGACCAAAAAAATTCAGAAGAAAATAGTAAAGTCTAATAAAAAATTCAAGAAAATAGTAAAGTCTAATACATTACAATGAAAGTCTAAAGCAATATCACTTATAAATGTATAAATAAATATTTTTCTAACATCTGAAATAACTTACTAATAAGTTTTAATAAATTATTTCAGGGCTTAAATATAAAATGACCACAATTAAGTAATTAAAATAAGTTATAAATGTAAGCAACTTTTGAAAATTATTCCATATTTTTGAAAATTATTTTGATTTATATTTATTCAAAAGTTACAATTTCATGTTTACACTTATTCTCTAAGCCAACTATATTGATGCTATCTATATTAGCAGATAAAACAGATTAAAATCTATGAAAATTATCCTTTGAAGGAAATATAGATGAAAATAAAACATATACATATAATTAGTTACATTTAAATTTACAATATGTTTTTAATTTTAATAATATTCATTTTCACAATATTTTATTTTTTTTTAATTTAAAGATACTCCTTGCATATGTAGCAATAAGTTTTATAGAACTTTGTTATAAATCACTGAAACCATTAGTATATTTAATCATTATATTTTTGGAGGAATAACTTATATATAAGTTATATATTATATAATAATATCAAAACTCCTTACACTATGGTGGTGGTGGTAATGACAAGGTAAGCAAAAACATATTTATTTGCTAAAACTTTCTTGATCTTGGTTGTTATAGTTATGTTTCAACCTTTATAATCTCTGGCCACCTTCAGGTGCTTATCATCAAGCTTGGTAAACTTTTCAGAATTTATTCAATTCACTTGTCTGTTTCTTCCACTGTCTCACTGTTTGTGACTTTTCAGCACTACCCAATCCAGGTACTCAGCTGCCAGACAACAATTGTGTTTTAAAGAATGCTCCAATTCACCATATATCTCTTGGGCAATCCAGTAGTGTAATTTTGGAATCATAAAGATAATATCTGTACTCAGATGTAAATTTTTTTAAGTGTCCATACACAGATGGTGAAATTTATTTTAGTGTTCTTAAGCAGATGCACCTAGATGGTGTTCATTTCTATGCTGGGCCTGCTGAGGAGGTTGTCAGAGCCTAACAGTTACCTTATTGTCCAGTGTTGTTCTCTATTGACTTCATTCCATAAGGCTTGATTACAGTCCTTTGCCCTCCATATACAATTACCCATGTCTGATTTCAATGTTTCTTTTGATTTTCCTCCACCTTTATTTTTAGAGTGCAGATGGTATCTTCATTATATTTCTTGCCACAGTTGTATAAGATAGAGATAAGATTCTCATATGATAATAGCTAACTAGATATATTATCAAATTATAGATAGATATATTATCATAGATAGCTTGGTTCAGGAGAGATTTCTTTGAAGGGCTGAGCTGTTCTTGTATCCTTAATCCTTAAAAATATTTATAAGATCTTAAATCCTTAAAAATATTTATAAGATTTATTATCCAAGTGACATATAACTTGATGCATTGGTTAAAACCTAACTGGTTCTCTAGCAGATGTGAGTTCAATCCTGAATTTAGTAGTGCTGAAATGTTACATAGTCTCGTTCAGTGGAAGAGAGTGACAAGTGACACAAAGGTAAATAAGACTGATAAGTATTAACTGATTGGAGTTATCTCCCCTAAGGATGGAAAGTGGAATGAAAATATTCTGCTTCTGTGGATTGAATAAAGGGTTTAACTCAAAATTCTGAAAAGGTTACAGAGTATAATGACAAAAAACCTGAAGAAGGCCACTGTGAGCTTGGCAACTGAGCTGGACATGCTAATCCAAATAACAAGGCATATAATAATTCCTCATCATCTTAAAAATTCCAGCAAAAATCTGTGATTGGTTGAATGTGTAGTATCAAAATACATTCACATACATACACATATACATATGTATGTATGTATGTGTGCATGTACACACACAATATATAATAAAAGAAACAAGAAAAGTAAACTACATGCTGCAAATGTTATCAAATATTACATTTCCTGATTTTTAGACTGTTGTAGTTTTTTTTTTCTTTTTCTGAAACATTTGTCAACTATTGCTAGGCTTACCATAATTTCCAAGCCTCAAACTGGAACATTTACAATTTTATTATAGCTCTAGGCTCTTGTATAATAAATGCTTTCATGATCCATCACCCTTTAAGTTTCAGGGTGGCACAAAAGAATATTTATATTTTATATCTCTAGTGGGACACAAGCAGACAGTCCCAGCCAAACTGGTACATATGGTAAGCCTAACTATTGCCACTACTGTCACATGTAATATTTATTTTTATAGTTAAAGTATTTCAACTATAAGGGTTCAACTCTAAGAGATTAAAGTCCATGTTTAACACATGCCTACCTTCCTATAATCATCCTTTTTGGAAACAAATCTGAAAGTGGACATTGTTTTTGTTCATGGTTTTGAATCTTGATAACAGTATATTATTAGTATGTATTTAAATTTGATGTATGCTTATATCTTATAAATATGCCAGTTGTTATATATGTGTTTGCTTATACATATAATCTGGTTGATCCATTGTACTTCTTTCAAAATCATTTTCTGTAAAGTTATTCTTTGTTTTGATTACAGTGAATGCAATGGTCAACCACCACTAAACAATCAAAGAACGTTTAGTCCACAGAATTCTATCAAGAGTCAACATACATTTAGTCCTCAAAACTCCATCAAGAGTCATCATTCTTTTACATCTAAGAACTCTATTAAGAGGAATCACAGCTGGAGCCGAAACAATTCCATCAGTAGTACATACAGTATCCGTAAGTCATTCAGCCTACATCGTGAAAATTCCATCAACAGTCATCGTACACACAACTCCACTTCAAGCAGTACATTTAAAGAAGAATATAAATTGAATAACCTCAGCTCTGAACTGCCTGATGTCAAATCATCTGTTGATAAATGCTTTGAAGTGCTGGAAGATGACCCGGATGCAATGGATGAAACAGTAAGTATTCAACATCATTTTAAAAATAGTTTGTTTTATATTTTCTGTAAGGCCTTAAAAATCAAATGACTTTTCATTTCTTTTTGTGAATGTTTTTTTTTCCATTTTATTACCTGAGACTGATTTTATCAGAAACAATGAGTTTCTTTCAAATGACTGTTGTTGTCAAAACAAACAATTATCATTTGTTTTCATTGAACAGAAAATAGTACAATTTATTTCACTAATATTATAGTCATATGTTTGTTACTTTGTGGGCTACAATGTTAATCTTAAGTATTACACATCTGAAATTGTTAGCATTTTCATAACATATTTTTCTGACTGTTGTCTCCATTTTTTTTTTTTTTTTTTTGTAGTACATATTTTAGCCAATACAGTGGTTGGCTTTCTTCAGGTGTATATTGTGTCTTCAGACTTCACATAATCTTTTTACATTTTTCTTTTATTCCACTTTTTATTCCCATCATCATCAACATCATGTGACCAAATATTATTGTCTCCTATTAATATTGTCAATATGAAAACTGGTAATATTGGAATTTTTCCCTTATTGACTTCCTGAAGTGTTAACAAGTTTACAATGCCATGAATTGATGATTGTGGATGAAACGAAGCTTAACTGATATTGTTTTATTTGTTTTTATCTAGTGTTAAAATCTAAATTATATTTGCTTATATATTTCTTTTACGATGCAGCACCAAATGAATTCTAAAAATCAGATACAATATAATCTGAAGAAGGCTGAATACTATAACAGTTAAAACGCTGTTAAAAACAACAACAATGAAGACAAAGTTGGAAAAATACATAAAATAATATTAATAATTTAAAATGTAATAACTGGTACAATTATCTGTTCAATGATAACATTATTGTATCCCATTATTTTTTATGTAAATTGTTTCTTAAAATATCTTCGGATATTAGAGATTCCAACTTTCTATGAGTTTTGAAAAATTTATGTGATAAATTTTTCAAATTTCAAATATTGGAAGCAATTAGAATTTGCTTTCATTTTAGCCCAATAATTATCCAAAAGTGATTTAATTTTCAGGCTGATTTGGAATTGTTTTGAAATAAAACTAAAAATGGGTAAACACTGATGATAAAATTTGTCCTCTCTACAAAAAGTAGAACACTTTTCACTGTTTAAAAATAAGTTTTTATCCATTCAGATTTGAGGATGTAAAAATCAAATAAACAATAAAATATTTGATTATACAGGCTGCACCAGAGGTTTGAGAACACACATTTAGCAAGCCATACATTGATGTATCAAGAGCATTAACATGGTAGTTTTTAATCTGATACAGAATATTGAAGGGCATCATTTATTTGATTTTTACATGTTTGATTATACAGACTGCACCAGGGGTTTGAGAACAACCTTTTAGCAAGCCATACATTGATGTATCAAGAGCATTAACATGGCAAATTCTAATCTGATACAAAACATTGAAAGACATGCTGTACTTGTGGCATTAGCCACCAATTACAGTAACTTCGAAATAGCAAGTTTCCTGAGAGTAGCCAGGTTAACCAACAAAATGACAGGTGGCTCTGTGTCTCTCGACCCCTCAACACACACACACACCAAATCCATGTTTTTTTGTGAATGTTTTGATAGTTACGAACCATACTGCTTCCTATAGGGTTTCAGAATTAATGTCACTGCTTACATTGAAGCTCTACTTACAATGGTCAAGCCCAAGGTCAAGGGGCATTTTAATTAGATTCTTCTCCTTTCCACCTGGATTGCATTACTTAGGAATAGCTGAAGGACATTGAATGGATATGATGATCAACATGAACAAAGACCACCAGATCCCAGCATCAGTTACTTCTGAGTCTGTGTTGAGGCTATCCTAAAAGCTGAGGGTGGTTTTAATTAATAACTATTTTTTAAGTTGAACCTGTGTAAAAATTTATTTTGAAAATATACTGATTTTTTTTATATTGAATATCTTTATTTTTCTTAATTACCTGTAATTATTCCAGAGAAGAAATAAAATGAAGATATATATTTTTAAGGATTAATAAAATGTTCTTTTTTTCTTTTGTTTTGGTTAAATATGTTTTAATTATAATTAAAAATCATCTATAACCTTATTAACTCTTTTACGGAATTCTGTTAAATAATAAACAATCAAATTTGTCATTCATTAAACTTGTTCACTTAATAAATTAGGTCACTTCAAATTTTTAACATCATAGTTGCAAAATATTGCTTATTATTTAATTACTTTTTATACTGAAAAAATTTATTTATTTTAATAAATTAATAAATTTAATAAATTTATTTTATTTTAATAAATTGCATTAATTTTTAATGATTTTTAATAAGTTGTAAATTAATAAATAAAAATATTCTGTATTTAAAAATATATTTGGGACAGTTTTTGCATCTAAATGAAGATTGAAAACATTAATATTTATGAAGTTCATGCATTTGAAATGAAAACTATATTTGCCATTAAATAAATAAATTTAATCTTTTTATGCATGACCCAAAATCTTATGCTACTAATTTCCAGTTCTCTGCAAACTTTCTCTTTATTTCAGTTTTTAAATTTAAAAAGGTATGTGATATTTTGTTAACTGATTTCAAATTTCTTTATTTCAGTCATTTTCAGAAAATGTTCTTGAAATGTCATATTTTATTGAAAACTTTATCTATTTATAAAGTGTTTTAAGGTATTTTTAGACAATTTTTTTTTAAATTTTCTTTTCTTAGAAGCCGTTTTTATCATCAGTAATCTTTTATTTTCACCCTTTATCCACAGGTAAAAAATATAAAGAAGGTAATGTTTTTGATCTGCTGTGCATAAAAGACAAAATATTTCATAATGAAAGCAGACAAGTCATTTCTTGAAAAACTTTAATGGATATCTACATTTTTATAAAAGAATGAATAAGTGTAAATTAATATAAAAAGCATTTTGCTTTAAATTTTCACTATTTGTATTGGAAGAGACTTTAGCTACAAAATATATTTGATCAGTGATGTTTGGTTATGACTCATTTATTTACCAATATTCTTGGCTTGATTTTTGAATAAAAATCTAAAAACTGTCTGTTTATATTTCTTGATTGAAATGAAAACCAAGTTAAAAACAAAAAATTGTTAATTGCTGCTGTATTTTTATTGCTTTTCAGCTCAGCATATCTCAGTCAAAAGTAGAATGCTTTCATCATGTCTACTTAATTCCTTAATGAAAATGAACAAAACTCACCTTTTTCAACAACAATTACACATTAATTTTTGTTCTTAATTTGACAAATTGTTTTGTTTTCTCATTTTGAAAACATTTTTCATTTATTAAAAAATGACTGCAGTTTTAAAAATGATTTAATCAAATTTTTAATTGTTTATAATTAATATTATTTTATCAAGTAATTAATTTTTATCATATTTGGACAAATTTTAAAATATAAAACATTTCTTTATGCAATTATTATTTACATTAACTCTTTTATATTATTTTGGTTGAATTCATTTTTTATAAAATACCAAACATAAATGTTTACTCTTCTGAAAATGAAATAAAGAAATAATCTAAAATTTTAATGACTGAAAATGATTTAATAAGTAGTTATCCCATACAAAAATAATATAGCTGAGAAATGTTTTGTTAATTTATTTTCTTTAAATTATTAGTTAAAATAACTCAATAGTAATGATATTATAAAAAAATATTTACATAGTTAAATTTAACTTTTGTCTTTTTTGCACAGCATAATTTCTTCTTCAACCCTCAAGCTTTTAGATTGAGCGCGATTACCTTCCCTGGCCATTGAGTGTGCCAAACAACCCATTCCTAAACATTTTTTCAAATTTTTGGCTCGTACAACAACCTTAGTGCATGAACACAGTTGACTTGACTGCGCTGCTGCGTAGACAGCCTTTTTAGCGCTGCGGGAAAAGTCAGAACTCTTAAATGAAGGAGGTAGAAATGAATACATACTGCTTTCTTTGAGATCCTGGCTTTTCATTTGTAATCAATATAATAATTTCTTTGCTAATATAATCAATAAGCCAAATTAGTAGAGGCTTAATAAGGTTAAAAAAAAATTAACAGCTTTCCAAATGGTTTCATGTTGGTTGGTAATATATTAGAACTTCAATTTAATTGTAGATGCTTTCAGGGAAAAGTGGCATTATTCAACTATAAATAATGATCATGCACCATTTTTTAAGGAAATTGTGCAATATTTTTTGCAGTAGTTAAAATTTTTTCCAAGAGTGAACTGTTGTTCTTGTATCCTGAGCTTTGGGCTGCTTCAGACTTTTTGCTCATTGTATTTTTCATTTTTCTTTTATTTTCATTTAACTTTTGAAAACTTCTTTTTTTACAAAATTTTCTTCAAACCATAAAAAGATGTACTAAAACTCTGAGAGTATTCCAGACTTTAACTGATGGTTTTTGACCATTCTACATAGAAATTCATATATTCCTTATGATTTGCAGACCTTTTGGACACCTTGAAATACATCATATAAATGAATTATGTCACTATCATTGTTACATTTATAATAGCATATAGGCTTATATACTCTTTGCTGTTATATGATTTTTATAACATTTAAATAATCTACATTATAAATATTAACTTTCCCAGTCAATAATTCCTTTCCCTATACCTGCTGAATAGCATTTACTAATCTCCAAACAGACAATACATTTTTGCTTATTTAATTCACCCGAAATACTATTTTAGAAATATAGCAAATCTTACTAATTAATTGGGTGAATATGACAGATATACACTAAAAAATGTTCAGGAAAATGCCTTAAAACAAATGGAAAAAACATTTTCAGTGAATCACAAAACATTAAGTAATCTTGTCTATTTTTTAATTATTATTTATTATGCTATAACAAGTTTTTCCCATTAACTTGAATAGAAAAATAACTACTTTATAAATAGTAACAGTTATCTTTCAGTATTCTCTATAAATGGACGATATTAAAAGGAATTTAATTATGAATAACTTACAATCATGTTACTTATGTGTTTACTTTTAACATAATTCATTTAATTTCAAGGATTTCAATGGAAATGGAAGCAGAAAAGTGGAATCAATTTATTATTTAAATATGATTAATTCAACTCTTTCATTAAAATTAAAATGCTATATTTTTGCTGCTAATGTTATATAGGCACCAATTTGATTCAAGCTTAAGCCAAGCAAATTAAATTTCAGCTTTTAGTTGCTATTCTGGTACAATATACTTTGAGCATTTCAACATAGTTTATGGATAACTATAAAATGACAATATTATTTGTAGTAGAAATCAACATATCAAAAATATTCTTAAATATATCAAAATAAAGATTTCTTAATATGTTTATATTGCCATCAAATTTTGTATGACAATATTTAAGCATTATGACTAAGTCATTACCTTCCTCTTTTAGAATATTGTTTGCTCTTATTATCTTTCCAAAATATATCTCATCATAATAATATATTGTGTACGTATTGTATTTAAATTTTGAAAATGGTTTAAATTGACTGAAGTACTGAAAATATTATTGCTGATACAAATTTTATAAATTTTTCACTAAACATGTCCAAGCAAGAAATACATAACAATTTTATATATATATATATATATATATATATATATATATATATATATATATATATATATATGATAAAAGAACAAATAGCCAGTATTTATAAAATATTGCATCATTATTTAATTATCAGTTTAATATCTAAAGGATGATTAGTAAAAATATCCTGATAAAACATAGAAAATAAAAATATTACATTGACTAAAGCTTTGAAGAGAGATATACTGAAATATGAAAATCCAGTGCATCAAATATATTAATATATCAAATTTTCTGATAGTATATTTTTAATGATCTTTAATTTCTATGACAAGATGCATAATTTTGTTCTTTTTAAAATAAACTTGAAATATTTACAAATTTTAACTAAAAACAACTGAAAATTAATATCATTCTTTGATCTTATAAACTGATCAATACAGAAATATCTTACTATTTTAGAACTATTGAATAATTATTGCAGATAAGAGTAAAAGTAAATAAAGTTTAACTGACTTCAAATGCAATTACATGGCATAACAGATTAAAGTATAAATTACAGACTGGATAGTGAATGATAAAAATGACATGTTTCAATGCTAAGTGATAAGAATGATATAATTTCATCAAAGAAAGATTATAAGACTAACATTTTTTTTCCTATCAGATTGAGGGTTTTAGACTTAAGAACAATCTTCAACTTTTCATAACTGTTGAGAAGATGAAAACTGATCTTATGTCTTTTTACAATTCCACTTCAAATACTGCTACCAAACTGACACATACATTCACACATAATTACAATCATTATGAATCTTTAGTTAAAACCATATTTCCCAACCAATGATTTGTATTGCATGAGTTACTGTTCTTTTAACTCACACTTTCTCTTTTTGATATCCAATTCCCTTATGAAGAAAAATTCTGTATCACTGTTTTGCTATTCTGAATTTTTGCTTTGGCTGTTTTAAGCCATTGCTGCTCTTTTTTTTTTCTTTTTTTTTTTTTTTTTTTTTTTAGAGATGGCTACTCATAATATTTTTTTATTTCTTCTCAAGAAGCTATCAGCCATTTTTGCGAAGATGCTATCAAATGTTTTATGAATGATATCCTCTCACTTTTTAAATGTTTGTTTTTTTCTTAAATCATTTTTTGCATATATTTTTATATAAGCATATTAAATATTCTGAATAGCACATGAGCAACTGGCAAATGGATTCAAAATATTTCACTGGTTGCTACCTGTTATTGAGTTTATTTTTTTCCACAGATACAAACACACATGCACGCAAACACACAATTTTTACCTCTTTTTCAGTGTTTTACTGGGGTGTCTATTAAAATCTTTACTAATGATTATTTTATTTGAAATTAGTAGAGATGGGACTACATGAAATGAAGTTATTGAAGAGGCTTAGTTCATTTACCATGCGCTCATATGCAATTATTCTTTGCATGTTTTTTTTTCAATTGTAGCCATTTGTTATTCAGGGCTGTGACGATTAATTAAACTTCTGCTGCATTTACAAGAACATTAATATTTTATTAAAATATGCTATTAATAAATATCTAATAATTTATTTATGCATTTTTAATGAAATATTTAATTATGAAGGAATAGATCATTAGTCCACCAGTTCCTCAAAAAATCAGTTTAAATAAGACAGCAAAACCAACTAGGACTCATTTTATATGATAAGTATACAACATTTATTCATCATATTCATAATTGTTTGCACATCCAAATATACTACGTAAGAATATATTTAAATATCATCTTTAACACTACGATCTTATAAAGCAATCTAAAATCTAGATTGTAGCCACAAAGGAACAGGTGTCGACATTCAATCTAGCAATTGGTCTTGTCGTCACAGCCCTAAAATTTCTGACAGTAGAACCCAATAGATTTGTCAGTTTACCCTGCAATTTACCATTCCTTATTTTTAAATTCACCAATTTTTCTGCATCTAATGACTTTTACACTGCACCCTCACCTCACATTTTCTCATTTCTACCTTCTAACTGCTTATGCAAGTTTTCAATTTTATTCTTAATGAAACCAACAAACTATTCCTTTTGTTAACATGTTAAACACAAGTTTTATTGTTATACCTTTTATTAGGTTATAAGTATGTTATACCTTTTATTAGGTTATAAGTATGCTTTTTATATTTGAGGTGCGGTGATACGTAACAAATTTAAGACATTTCAAAAAAAACTGTTTCCCTATTGTTATTTATTTTGTATCCAAAAATGTTTCTTTTTTGTAGTCTTCAAATTTTGATCTCAAAATAGATTCTCAACAATAAAATAAAGTATTTTATAAATGTATCCTTAAATCTGAAAGCATTGTAAAGTAACAATAATATTTATTATCAAATAAATTTATATCTCTCAATCAGTAATCATAAAAGTCCCAAAATAAAGCACAAAGATACAAAAACAGTTTTTATGCTTGCTATAAAAATTAATAAATATATTAGAATAAATTAATATTGATTTAATAATTTCAGCTTTGTTTGATAAATTTACAGAAATCACAACAGAATCATTTTTCACTGAAAAAAAAATTATATGGCTTTGTTTTTCCTTTGGGAAATTTCATATGTAGAATACTTCCAGAAACTTAATGTTCATGGTTTAGTCATTTCTGTGTCCTTTAGTTCAGTTTAGAATTTATCTTTAGAGCATGCAAGGTTTAGCATAAAAGTAGATAGAATTCTTCTTGCCTCTAAGGATATGGCTGCAAAAAATGGTTCCCTAATTTGAAAGAGTTGATATAAAAACATGCTCCTAAAAATACCTTAAAAATAAGTGCAAAAATGCCCTGCAAAAAGAAAATCTGTTTTGAATAAAATCTGAAAAATTTCTCCATTTGAAAATTTCTTATCAGATTAAATTTTGAACAGGTTTGTAGGGATATTGAATTTTATGAAAAAATAAAAGTTCTATCTGCTGTATGAAACTTCCCTTTCATGCTAAAGTTTTAAATTTTAATGCTGCTGGATAAAATTAAGGAGACTAGGTTGATTGATAGTGAATACTATAATTACAAAGACCTTTAAAATAATATCTTCCAGAAATACTCAGCATTACACCAAATATTTTAAACCTCACCGACTTGTAATAATGATCTCAGCTAGATGATATATGTGCAATTTCATGGGTAAAGAGATGGTGTAACTGTGGTAGTCATAGGATGGGACCATTTCACCACAGAATATTAGAGCACAATGTCTCTGTTCTAAATATTTCTCTTGCACCTGTAGCAAGAGTAAACTAGGAACATATGAAATCAAGAAAAACACCAGTGGTACATAAAAACTGCAGAAATCCACAGGTGATGCAAGAATGAGACCGCTGGTGACTGAAAAGGATAGTAACCCCTCAATAAAGAGGAACTTTTCATTAAATCATATCCTAATTCAATGACAGTGACCCTTGAATCATTAGTCAATATACTGTACATAGGTACATAGGTACGCTTGTTGGTCAATGACCAAGAATGGTAGCATGATATCAATTACTGCACCTGACCTGGGCCAGAGAACATTTGCTATTGGTCAGTTATATTTCCAGTTCTTTCAGGCATACATTGGAATTACATGTGAAGAAGAGACTGCATGAGGCTATGGATTCAGCCTATCAGCAGTGTGTTGTGCAACCAGTTTGTGACTCTCTAGTGGCTTTAGGCGTTCATTGGTGATTACAAGAACCATGAGTGAGTCTTTCTTGATCAGTGTGGCCTACATAGATCTTGCTACATGTCATTTTCACCTTTTTATGCTCACTAGGTTTCCTGGTAGTGATGGTTTATTACAGCAAAATAACACCCCACCACATAATGCACATGAAATAAAACTGGTTCCAAGAAGTTTCAGCTGATTTCTATTGACTCCTGCACTAACCAGATGTAAACCCAACCCTATGTTGCATATTTCACTAAATTCTATGCAGCCAAACACTTTTCTGGACATCTGTGGAATGTGCTTGTTGAAATAGAGATATACCATTGCTATGACATCAGAATTTTATAGGCTCTTTGCCATATCTATATTTTAATTCTTAGAGTGTTAAGCATTTTCAAAGTAATCATAATATTAGAGTTAAAAGATATTTTATTAAACTGAAAAATTCATAAAAAATGATATAACCATAAACATTCAAAAATACATTTAATTTTCTGCTGTTTTGATATTTGATAGAGAAACATATTATCCAGTTGTTTTACTATTTTATATAGAGATATTTATGCAAAAAACTAAATGAAACTTGAAATCTGAACTGATATTTATACAAAACAATAATATTAATTTCAAGACAAATATTTTTACTCAGATTGGCTTTTATACATTTTCTGAAGAAAGTTTAAGAACATATAAATTGGCTAAAATTAAAATTGAAAATAATATTAATTTCATTAAACTTTAGCATTAAAGAAAACATTTACAGAACAAGAAGCAACAAAATGAATAAATTCTACTAGAAGTTATGCAAATTTTAAATTGTTTTTGTTTATAACTTTTACTGTTCAACAAATGATTTTTAAACTTCAGTTTTTAAAATTGAAAAGAATAGATATTTCAATTTTCAAAATGAATTTTTCAATGTTTATATGAATTTTTTACCAATTTTGTAAATTATATTTTCAAGATTTCAAGAATTGTGCATGCCCAAGAGACTTAAATACAATGACTACAAAAATATCTAAATAAGATACAACACTCACTGAGAATTAAAACGTTTACATATTTAAGAGTTTTTGAACAGTTTATTGTAGGAAAATAAAGTAGATAAAAGGTAATACTAAGAAATTTTTCTCTGAATTTTTTACCCAATCACCTTAGAATAAGCAGACATTTAAATTTGTTTTACTAGAAAAATCTTTTGCCTAGAATTACAATAAAAGAAGTTATTTTGAGATAAGCCCTTAGTGAAAATTCTTAGATATTTATATATCTGTTTATAGTTAAATTTCTGTAAACAGAAATAATTCTTAAAAAGTCCGATAGCATAAAAAATTGTTTAGAGACTAACAGACTAGATTGTAATTAAATACATAAAACCCAAAATCTGTCAACTCAAATTTATAGTCCTTCAGTGTGATAAACTGATTTTTTTCATTTTATGAAGCAATGTGTCATGTACTTATATATATATATATATATATATATATATATATATATATATATATATTTATTTATTTAAGATATGCTATATGTATGGGTTAAAGTGTTCAATATCAGGGATAGAGAGTATACAAATATAAAGAGGACATTGAAGTCAACATCTTGACTTCAATGTCCACTTATATAAAACAAGAAAATGGCGAAATTATTCCTGTGCTTGTAGTCTTCAAAAGTAACACTTTAGCTTGACTATGGTAATGTTTATATTGTTAAATGGTATCACTAAATTAATGGATGAATTTGTAGAAAATCATTCAAATAAAATGGTTAGTAGATTTCTTATAATTCTTCTTCCTACACACACACACACATATATATATATATATATATATATAATCCAGAAGATAAGAGAAGTAGTCAATAGAGCAAATAATTTTATAGATTCTGGGATTTTTTAAAAAATAAAAAAGAATTTTAAAAAAATATAACTTCAGTCTTTATTAAGAAAATAATTCTTACTTTAAGATATTATTTAATTTACCATCTTTTAAAATAAGATTTTTAAGCGGAATATATAAATACAGCATTGAGCTTTTTCTAACCTTGAAGCAAATATTTTTTTATATACTGAATTTGGACATTCTATGAAAAAGTCAGTTATTTTCCCTGGAGGAAAGAAAATACCCCTGACAATAATATTTATTTATTGCCCGAAAGCAGTTTGATTTCCCTACAAAGCATTGTTCCCAATGAATAGTGAAATGCAAATATAGACATTAACAAGGGTGAAAAAATTTGACACACTCAGTATATTGGTCATCAAAGGTATTATGTTTAATACTTTAGGTGAGTATGGAAAGAGAAACTAATTTATATGAGAAATTACATTGTTTCATTTGAATTTTACTTTCAGAATTGTGTCTGCTCATGGTGTCCTGAACCAAAAGGCTGTTTCAAGGAAAGAGAAGAATATGCTCTCTATATCCTTTCACCTTCAAATAGGTAATAATTCTTATTTTTTACATTCTAACATCATTTACTTTTAGAATATATTATACAAATCTTTGTTTGCTTTCCCATAATTCTAAGTAAAATTACTTTAAAAATGTAAAAATATATATACATGCAGGTTTGGTTAAAAACCACAAAAAGATTTTTGTTTGATTTATTTTATATTGATTCTTTCTTCACTTCTGACAATATTTCTAAGTTCCGGGAGGAGGTGCTGAAAAATTCTTCACTCAATCTACTTCCCAAAGTCTGACAAAGCATCAGACTGTTTTTTAAATACCTTTTTAGTTGAACTAAGAGCTTCTCAACACACCTCATATATACATAATTATAAAATATAAATACTTTAACTTATGCCTTTGGGCTCAGTGTTTCCTTTTTTGAGAAAGAATAATTTTTTATGCTAAAATTTAACAATACTGTATTAATTTATTATATACATATGTACTTACCTCATTTTGAAAATACAACAGTCAGCTGCTATTGCTACTAGTGAAATCTTTCTATAACAGGAATAAGCATTTTGTTTATTACATCAACAGCTTTCTGTAAGTTAAATTTCTTTCTTTACCTGTGCTACTAAATGAAGTATTACAATTTAATTTAAAGTGACTTTTCTCTTAATCTTATAGTTTAAGTCCTACAGACTATAACTCAATATTCATGTCCAAACTTATTTTTTTTAATCTATTTATGGATTTAAACAAATATTGTATGGACATTAATGTACTTTTTGTTATAAAACTGAAAGTAGAACTAAAAATATGGCAATTATTTACAAACCTATTTTTCTTCTCTTACTGCTTACTTTACATTTTGATCTGATAGTGACATTGTTATGGTTAAATAGTTGGGTAGATTGGACTATCTTACCTTGAATGGTAGTAACTTTAGGAAAAAAGACTACTACACTGAATTCAAAACTGGAGAAAGCAACAAAAGAACACACCATTACCAAACAGTCATGGCATTCATAAATATTAAAGAAAAAAAACATGATCACCTGAAGGAACATAGCATGAGAAGAAAGAAGTAATACTACCTGTTTTATTATTATTATTACTTTTGTTCATTCAAAGGGTTCAGATGTAACATTCTATACAAACAACATTGTAGCATCTACTGCTACTCTCTAAAAGCAGAAAGGCATGATGGTTCATAGTCAAGTCTAAGTTTAGTTCACCTGCAAACCAAAAAGAATTATTGTTTGCATTAATCTCTTGTTATTTTAAGTTTATCAATTAGAGTTTATTTTTTTTCAAACTTCAAAGAAAGCGAATTTTGTATTCTTATGCAAATCTCTACCATATAAATAGCAGTTGATACAGCTGGAGGCTAAACTAATCCTAACCTTGAAGATGAAACTACTAGAGAAATAGTAGTGAATACTTTTAACTAATTATAGTTTACAACATGGATACCACGTTTTTATTAAACTTTATCACTTTGGATGTGACTTCATTTGCTGTACAAAAACGTTTATCCTGCCACTGAAGGTGACTCTGATACCTGAATTTGAATTTCAAAGTTGTGTTGTCATATCCTGCTACGGAAACAGAAAACAATTTTGAGTAAAATTAACAATAAGGATGCTGCAGTTGAGGGACCTTGAAAAAGAATGCAGAAGAAAGGGAAATAATATTAATAATGCAGAGTGCTAAAGGTTAAAGAAAACTTTTTAACAGCAAATACATACATTTAAATTAAAGCTGGTACTTTACCTTTTACAATAACATAAAAATGACTTTTAAACAAAATAGTTTGCCAGGAGACAATTTTAGGAATTCTCAGATATAATTTTATAACAATATCAGGATATAGGACCAAATGTTTCTTATTAAACGTTATTATTTGGTTATAGCAATCATTTGATCCTAAAATAAACTGATGTCCATTTTGATTTTCTAATTTGTATTGAATTCTTTTTGTCATAAATTCTTGTTTGATGTGTTTTTTTTTTTAAATTTTGTTCCAGGTTAAGAAGATTATGCCATCATATGATTTCAAGACGTTGGTTTGATTACTCTGTCTTGTTCTTCATTGCTTTAAACTGTATTACATTAGCTATGGAAAGACCAAGTATAGCACCTAACAGTGCAGTAAGTAGTAAACAATTTTGACTTCTCAAATAGTTTTAGTAATTTTTCTGATGTACAATTTATTATCCTGCAAAATAAACAAGGCCAATCTTAATTCCTCTCTCACCTTTATTCTGATAAGGGATATTTTAAGTTAATGCCATAGTTATTCCTTTAATTAACCTCCTGTAATGCAGATGTTGTGGGTGGTATATTGGTCTGCAAACAGATAATGAATGACAGAAAACAACAACAACAATGTAGAGGATGAGAAGAGTGTTGTCCTGAAAAGGACAATTTTGGTAGTTGTTGAAAAGGACAGTTTATTACATATTATTGCTGCTGGCTGGTGCTGGAGATAGCTAGAGCAGCAGCTAATGACAGTTGACTGGCTGAAACTGCTACTACATTTTGATCCTAGTTATCTGGGCTGTGGAGTGGTGCCTATGCTTTGAAGCCTTTTTATATCCTGCATCAGTTTTACAACGATTGCTGATTAAGCTTTTTAAAAAATCTGAGAGTACCAACAATCTACAACACAGGTACTAGATGGAGAAGATCTCAGCAACCCTAGACTCCTAACAGTAGCACCTGTCATTAATTTGGCTTTAAGTTAATATTAAACCCAATGGGGTTAGGAGATGCTGGTGCATCCTCTCTCAACCTATGTCACAACCCCCTTTTCCCAGTGAGTCTTTTAGCCCTCACATATAAGAAAGTTTGTCTTGGTACCTGAAGTCTCAGACCAATAGAATGTTTCTCACTCAAGGAGTTCTGTTGCCCTGATTTAGACAAGAATCATACACTTGGTGTATCATGCCTGTAGCTTCTTTCCTGGATTATTTGTCCAGTCAATAAGGGTGCTGGAGGTAAACATTTTTGGGGGGATTTGGCATTATCTGCAGATAGGAATCCAAACCTTTGAGTAACTTTGTAGGAGGCTATCCTATCAGCAGGTGTATAATATCAGGGCTATTGTACAGCCATTTTGTGAATGGACCATGCAGCAATCTCTAGTGGGGCCTCTCAGTCATCATGAAGAGTACAGTTACAATCCAGGTTATAGATGCACCTATGGTTGTGACTGTCTCACTACCTGATGACACTCCAGAGGCCCTGAATCACTAGAGATTGTGCATGGTCCATTCACAAAATGGCTGTACAATAGCCCTGATATTATACACCTGCTGAATCCTCCTCCTCTTTACTCAATAGGAATAGATAGGTTTGCCTATTGTCCAGTTCACATTTCTCCCCAGTCTTTTTAACAAGTAGAGAAGGCCTGCAAAAAATAAATCAATAAAGATTACATCCAGGGCATAAAACATAGATTGTAATAAAGTCCTGTAATATTGCTTACATGACTTTATAGCTGCACTAGAACAATCAAGCTTACTAAATTCTGCATTTACAGAGTCTTTTATAGACCTGAACAGAGGAACCTTGTTTTATCTCTGTATCCCATTAGCAGTGCACTATTGATGGATTAACTTCTACCATTGTTTCTCTCTAAATATTTACAAATCTATTAAGAATTCCATTCTTTTGCTTATGTTCTCATGTCTTCTTAGCATGTATACATATGGGCATAATATCAGACAATACTAGAATATATTTTATTTATGAGCAACTTGATTGCATTTCATGTTTCTATCATCATGTATAAATGGATATAATTTCATTGCATTTCTTTGACTTTGTCTATATCTAATGCACACATACATCTTGATTACACATGCCTCAATTAAGAAAAATTAAGATAAGTAATTCTAATAATTTCATGTGGGGAGAATGGATATAATTTACATTTATTCCATTTTATGGAAAATGGTCACTTTCTTATAACTATCTGGGAATGGTCATGGATTGAAAAATGCAGCATTAAAAAAATTTATTAGCAAATCTGTGTAATTTACACAGACCCTGCTAGTTATCTGTTACATTTTTTTTCTTCTGTCATGAAGTGAAATGATTATATTGAATCAATTGCTATGTTTACTGCTAGGAAAGTTGGTTCACTGCATATTTATAAATCCACCATTCATCCATGAATTGAGTATTACTGCTACATTTAGTCTGGTGTTTCTGCTATAAATCTTAAGATTCTTGTTAAAATCCACAGAAGAATCTGTAAAGTTATCGGTCATGACCTAACATCTCAGTTTCAGTCACTTTTGCACCACTTTAACATGGATTCCATGTGTTTTTTCTATAAATATTTTCATGGTAATTGTTCTAATGATTGGCAACTAGGTCACATCATTTTACTGTTGAAATAGCTAAATGTAACCATAAGTTCTGGTCTAATAGTTTCTTTACTAACTAAATGTTAGTGCTTTTATTGCCTTGCGTGAGGTGAAATGATTTGTATTCATTTAGAATGACTTACTCATTATTCATGCATTTTGGATAATTTTTCCTTAACTTATTCTCTGCTTTAATTGATGACAAATAATTATTTAAAGTAAACCAGATTGCATAAAAATAACAAATAATATTGAGCTCACATTCTACTAATGAAATTCTAATAAAAAGTCAATTTATTTTCTTTACTTTTTACATGAACACATCTAAGAATTATTGTTATTTTTTCATTTTAACTTACAAAGAATCTTTTAATGTAATATCAAATCTTTAATCTGGTGACATGAAAGTGGAATTTGTTTTTAAAATTAGAATGTAACCTTAAAAAATATTAACTATTTATGAAATTTTATCTAAGTTTTGAAATGAGCTAAGTGTAAATTGACTTAATTATTACAACATTTTGTTCATTGTATGTTCTGGCCTTCTTCAGGTGGTTGGAATGTTGAACTGAACCCTTTATTTCGCTCACTGGAGTAGACTGTTCTAGTTCCACATGCCATGTCTAATGAATGTCAGTTATCAGTTATCTCCTGCTTAATTCACTCTCCAAGTTCTCCACTGCCTTAACCAGAACTCACAATCTTTGGGTCCTGTCACTGGATCTAACTAATGACATTCATTAGACATGGCATGTGGAACTAGAACAGTCTACCCCAGTGAGTGAAATAAAGGATTCAGGTTGACATTCCAACCACCTGAAGAAGGCTGGAGTGTACAATGGCCAAAACGTTGTAATAAATATGACAACAAAGATGAGACAATAGTCTGAGTAATGTAAATAGTGCACATAATATCTCATCTCAGAAATATAGACAGATACTAAATTGACTTAAGTTTAAAAAAAATGTTAAATATATTAAGTTGATTTACTAATGCAAGATATTTTCTTTCTCCTTAGGAGCGGTTGTTTCTTACTTATTCTAATTATGGCTTTACTGTGATATTTTCTATGGAGATGACATTAAAAGTAAGTAAGATTCTTTCTTCAAAAGTTTATATCAATAATTTTATTTTTTTGTTCTTAAATCTTCATTTCAAATAATTAATATTTTGCAAGTTTTAAAAATAAACATCAAATAAATTATAAGTTAAATAATCAACCTTTCAATATATGAGAAAATAGTCTAAATATATAAAAGTACTGAAAATATATATATATAACTGTTCTTGACCATTCTTTTGTAAGAACACAAAATTTCAACTGATGCAATGAACTAATATAATTTTTTATTTCTTCAAAAACACAGTGAAATACTGAAACAAAAAGGATACATATATCACAAAGTAATTAATAAATTTTCAATTACAAATTTTGCCAATGTACAGCAAATTCACAGAAATTTTAAGACCATAATTACATTGTGCGCCAACAACCAATGTCAAGAACTGCTAGAGACAAATTATTTCTTAAACCATTGAAATTTTTATTATTTGGATTATGAGCAAGGATTTTTCCCTTGCTTTAACTTTCCCTTGAAATTCAGAACTAGTCACATGACCAAAAAAGGGCACAATTGAATTGTGGGATTTGGAATGACCCTTACAAAGTTCTTTTCTCTACAATAATCTACATTATAAATCACAAAATATAATTAACTCTAGCTAGATTTATTGGCACACCATTCAGCAACAGCTGCAATATATATATATATATATATATATATATAATTAACAAATCGGAGACTTCAGAAAGACTATAGCTTTCTGAAGTCTCTGATTTGTCAATTAATTATTACTTGCTCTGTTTACTACATTGAGCTCTTGGGATTTATATCCCCACTGGAATTAATCATACAGATTACCAATTAACTTTTTATTATTATATATATATATATATATATATATATATATATATATATATATATATATATATGCAATTTTATATATATTATATATGCATGGTACTTATTGGAAAGCACTTAATATCAGTAATAGAACTAACATATTTATTTAACTCACATCAATCCAACTAAATAGATACATACATACATATACATACATACATATATATATATTATAATATATATATTATAATATTTTTATTATAATAAATACATTTTTAAATCACTACACAAAATCTTTCATGTTTCAATACTTTCATTGTATTTCTTCAGGTGATGGTAAGTAACTTGTGATTAAATGATTTTTAAGGAAATTTAAAAACAAATTGTTACCCCTTTTCTGAAATTAAAGTGGTGGGGGGACATAAGGTCAAAATTAAAATTGGACTTGTGGGTATTTCTTGATTAAGTATATCATATGGTAGAGAAAGATTTTAGTTCAACTTCCCAAAATCTGACCAAACAGATTTTTTGTATAACATTAACGTATAGATCGAATTTGATTAAGAAATATTAAACATAGAGAATTATTTTGTCAAAATGAAATTTAAATATAAAAAATTTACAATACAAAAATGTATGAACATTTTTTTAATTTTTCAACAAAAATATTTACCAAAGCAGATGTTAGTTTTCTTTACAGAATGTAATTATTGTTATGCT
Source organism: Acanthosepion pharaonis (assembly GCA_903632075.3). Lineage (NCBI taxonomy): Eukaryota > Metazoa > Mollusca > Cephalopoda > Sepiida > Sepiidae > Acanthosepion > Acanthosepion pharaonis. The sequence continues at coordinate 719,843 of CAHIKZ030004089.1, read as the reverse complement.
TATTGTTTAATCTGTCAGAATTTCTTTGATCATAAAGAGTTGAAAAACTCCTAATGTATAATGTATCTTCCTATTTATTCACTTGTTTCAAAATATGTTTATTAATAAAAAAAAAGTATTTGAAAATTTTAAATTGTTACAAAGAATAAATTTTTCTTTAAAAGTTTTTATTGAAGAAATCTATTTGAATTTTTATTAATTGATATTACAAAGCTACAAAACAAATTATTTTGTAACAATCTTATTGTTTTAATTAATTATTCATGTATGCATAGAATATTAAAAAAAACATGTGACCATCTCACCAATAACTGTTTTTTTTGTTAATCTATACATTTGTTAGAATTTACATCATTAAAACAAATATTAGACAAACAGTGTCTATTCTATCAGCTTTGATTATATATTTAAGTGTAAAATTATAATACGTAATTCATATAGGATTACTCATGCACTTTCTACTTGAGAGTGTAGTTTAATTTTTTTCACTCAAACAACAGCATGAAATTTTATCTTTCTTCAATGTTTTTTATAGGTTTTGGCAAAAGGGTTGATAATTGGAAGGCATGCTTACCTCAAGAGTGGCTGGAATGTTATGGATGGCTTCCTTGTGGTCATTTCTCTCATAGACATTACCATATCTGGCACTGCTGAAAGCAGTCCGCGAATATTCGGAATTTTGCGAGTCTTTAGGTTACTTCGTACCTTACGACCATTACGGTAAGTGTTGCCTTAGGGCTTTATTTTTTTTTTTTTTTTTACAGTGGTCCTTTCTTTAAAACACGCAATGCTTGTTAAACATTTATATTTTTAAAAATCCTTTATTTTATTCTAAACTGTGGTTAATTTTATTTTATTTTTTAAATAATCTGCAATTCAGTTGCTATGCATGAATGTTCATGTGAATGTGTCAGTTTATATAACTGTTGCAGCTGTCTGGAAAAATTCAACATTCCATATGTGTTCACAATATTCTTTATTTTATTAGGGTTATCACAGTGCCATCTTTTTGCACAATGTTAGGGAAAACTTTAATATTTACTCAGTTCTTTGTTGTTCATCATCATCATCATTTTACTATTTCCACCTATGGTAGATTGCACACCAACATAAGACAGTTCTCACCAAACAGCTCCTGATCACATGACAATGATTTGAAGGTGGCTCCCTCTGGACACTCTAGTTTCATCAGCTTGTCCTTCCTTGTCATACCCTGACATAATGGTTGGAAAAATTTATACACAAGCAAGTTTAAAGAAAGCTATCCTCCTTCATATAGGGGGTTTACCTATACCAGGTACCCACTTGAAATTTAAACCCTCACAATATGGTTTTATATTGGAAATTTTCTTTCTCCTAGGCTAAGGAGCTCCATCTCCCCCATGCAATTGTTTATACAATCAGTCAATTGCAGAATGTCATTTACATGCCTTAGAATAAATTCAGAAGTTACAAACATTGGTTCCATGTAAATGTATGGAAAGGAATAAATAACATTAGTAAATATTTAAACATTTTGTGTCTTTTCTTGTTAAACACAAAGAAAAAGTCAATTTTGGATAAGATATTCACTAACAATGAAAAATAAGTTCATTTCAAGAATCAAAAACAAAAGAAAGGATTCAAAATCTCAAGATAAATTTAATCTTTTAGGGAAAAGTCTTTGTATTTAGTGAAATTTAAAGGGAATTACTTACGAATTACTGGAACCTGGATAATTTGTCACTGCTGAACGTTACAGTGAATAATTGGCTCATTTGAATTGCATTGAAAGAGAAAAGATCGTTTTTCTAGGCAAATTGACCAATGATTTTGTTGCATGACAGCATCTATGTTGCAATTGTAACATAACAATCTTGGAACTGGAATGGGAAGTTCTACATATTGTATATTCTTCACCTTCAGACAAGTTTTGCTCCTTGCATCATTCTTTATTTGGTCTACAGTTCCAGCAAGTTTGAACATATTCAAAAATTCCTGAGTGAATTCATTGACTCAAAATATGTATCATTCTTTTATTATGAAAATTACAATTTAGCTGATGAAGATGTCATAAGGGAATAATACTTGGATGACACAAATTACTTTAATGACTATGAATTTATATAAGTAACAAGATTTTACAAAAGAAATAGTGAAAACAACTGCATCAGTCTCATGTTGAAAACCTCACTGAATAATGATGCTATGAATTTATGTAATTAATAATAAAATAACTGACCACAAGTAAAAATTCAGAAATTAAACTAATATGAATCTTCTCCATTGTTTTTACTTTACATTTCTAATAAAACTTCTACTGAAAGTTGGAAGTTTTTACTTTTTATTTATTTATCTATTTTTTTTTTGCAAATTCCACAGTCAATTTCAAGAAAGATATTGATATTTTGCAATGATTTTTGCGAATTCCACAGTCAATTTCAAGAAAGATATAATTTCCTTAAACAATCCATCTATATTTACTATTTCATTATCAAAAGAAGATAAAACTTTGTTTTTTTTAATTCAGTTATAGATACATTTAGAAATATTTGTAGAGTTGTAGAGATAATTTTATACAAACTCTTTTGCAGGGTGATCAGTCGAGCTCCAGGATTAAAACTGGTTGTGCAGACATTGTTATCATCATTGAGACCAATTGGCAATATCGTACTTATATGCTGTACATTTTTTATTATATTTGGGATTTTAGGTGTTCAGGTAAGATTACAAACATAAGTGCTTTTCTTCTAACTTTTTTCTTTATTTAAAATTTCACAAGTGGTTGAGGTTTTTTTTCAATAGGCCAACATCCAAAATTTTGAAAAATAAACCTCATTTTGTATTCAATGAAAATTTCTAATTTATTTCTGTTTTTTCACCATCAACTTCATTGATTGTTCAAGAAATAAAATAGGGATTAACTCCCTATTAAAAACTTAGTTACATCTAAAATATTTCATGTACAACTTTGTACTTGGATAAAAAAAAGAAATTGTTATCATTTTTAATTAAATTATGCAACTATACTATTTTGGTTTATTTATTTAAAAAAAAAAAGAGTTTTTCAGCTTCTACAAAATGGATGTTGCTACATTTATAGCTGTCATAACAAACATTTTCATTATTTTAACTATGTTTACCATGTTTTTAATTATCATTATCAACATCTAAAATCAAGAGTAACCATTTTAGAATATGACACACAGATAAAGAAAAATAAAATACTATTTTAATCAGTAGGAATCTTTCCTTATTATTGTCCAGATTTTTAAAAGAATACTGTGTTATTTATGCTTACAGGCTCAATGCATTAATATGCAACTTTATTTTTTAGATTCAGTTCAATTTTGTCTTATATTAGTTGTCTGTACATACAGTATATTTTATGGATGTCTATAAAATATTATTTATATCTAGAAACTGTATAAATGAATGTTGATAAAGCAGAAAGTAATTTTTCATCACTTATTAAATTACTTTCTCTATATTTGAATACTTTTTAAACATCTAAACTGAAAATTGTTTGTTGTTACCTCGGGAAGGTTACTGAATAGTATAATCAAATGAAGGTTGGTAATGAACAATAATACTTAGAACAAGAACAACACATATAAGATTTGCCAGAAGCACATAGTAGTAGTAGTTAACTGCTAGAAGTGAGTTAAATGAATTCCACAATGAATCTCCAACTGCAGACCAATATACAGTTACATGAATAGGGACATACCCATTATCGTCCGTAGGTATGCTACAACATTGTTATTCATTTTCTTTGCATTTAAAAGCTTTAGAGGTTTATTTCCTGCTCATTTCAGCTATTCAAAGGAACATTTCATTACTGCTATGGTCCACATATCCAAAATGTTACCAACAGAACAGATTGCATGAAAGATCCAAGAAACCGTTGGCGAAATCAAAAATATAATTTTGATAGCCTCGGTCAGGTAAGTTTCACTTCAAGATATTTAGTGATACATCTTTAAACATTATTCATTATTATTTATATGTTCATCACAAATTAAAATGTTTTCAAGTTATTTTTAGTTTTCTAACATTTTTAAAATTAATTGTATTTTTACCAGTTAAATACAAAAGATTCATATATTGAAAATATTATGCTGAATGGAATTTTTATACCTAATTATAAATTTTACAATTATAAAAATGTTTTGGCCCAAATTATTAGCATTAACTATATTCAAACCAATATGCACATCTTAGTTGTTATCACCAAAATCTTTGTCTTTATCTACTTAACCATGTGTTAAGTAGATAAAGACATTGGTTAAATAGATCTGGTTACTTGGTGGTTATGAGTTCCTGGGTTGAATAACACAAGAACTAACATACTTTCATTCATTAGAAAAGATTGTAACAGTAGTTTTATCATTGACAAGAAAATCAAGTGGAAGTGACAAAACAACAAATGAAGATAAGACATGGTTGAAAAGGTTTATGAAAGAGGTTTTATTTCACCATCATTTACAAAGTTCAATTGCCCATTCTGGGGTAAAATATATCCCAGTTGTGGGAGACTGAGAGTTTGCAGTACGACACAAGGTAGTACTCAAGATAAGACACATGAAGAATATCAAATGCATATGTAGTATAGTGAGATATATTTGTAGAAGAAATATTCACAAATTGTAGTAGTCGAGAGTTAGTCCTTACTGTTGCCATTAGTTTTGTCACTGTCTGAATGCATTACTGTTGATAGAAGTTCCTCCATGTCACTGCTGATGGTTTGGTTAAGCTTGCCTCTTGTGTGGGTCCATCACTAATGCCAGCCAGGTTGAATCTGCCATCATGGGTGAAGTCAAGGTTAGCTTTATAGTGAGTCAGTGGATCAGAAACATCTACTACAAAAACCACACGGGTTTTTTTTCTGATTAATCAGAAAAGATGTTTTTACGACCCTGGTTTTCCTACTATTCCAGAAATAGGTGTGCAGAGCTGGATAAAATTAAGGTATGTTTTTGTCATATGTGCTGTGGCTGTTGAAGTGAGTACTTCCATTATATTTAAAGAATTGGAGTTCTGACAGGACATGACAAAATAATAAATATATCCCAATGATGTATCAAGTCAAAAGAATTAACTGATAAAAGATTTCCTCTAGCATAGACAGTGGAATGAGAACAATCTCTATGTATTGAATAAAGAGTTCAGTACAAAATTCCCTGAAGGTTACTCTGAAAGATATCTGAAGATGGCTGAAACATAACAAAGATAAGGACATTAGTCTGAGTAAATCAGTATATAAATAAATGTTGCTAGTCATTTTTTCTGGTTAATTCATATAAAATATAGCTTTACTTCCTTTATTGTAAAAATAAAGATTTACTTTCTTTATTGTATAATTATATAAATGATTAATGTAGATTCTATTGAAATATTGATACTCAACTTCAAAAACTTTGAATTTTATTTGAAAAAATATTTGAATTTTTAGCCAGGCAATATCAATTTCAACCAGTTTTATGATTCTAATTGATTATCCTTAACTTTTTATCTGAGAATAAAGAAAATATGAACAAATATCCTTGATTTGTTTCAGCAATAGAAATGAGTCAACTAAACTGAATGATACTTCCTTAGAAATACAGTTCAGAAGGTTATGTAGAAGAAATGAGTGAATGGCATCAGTTCTCAACTTGGTATCTATCCTGATGACACAACCATTTATACCTGTCTTAATAGTTTTAGCACTTCAATATAGTCAAATTCGCAGCTGATCTCAAAAATGACCTACAATCTCTTGGTAACTGGGGCAAGGAATGGCTTGTTAATTTTAACACCTCCAAAACAAAATGGCTTTCTTTCAATCATTTGAGAGAACCCTTCAGTTTTTGGTAATAATTATTGAAGGTGAGAAAAGAAATCATGGTTCGAGTAACCTTCTAAAAACATTTAACGTGACTCAAGTAAATTTGTAGTGTTAAAAATGTACTTACTAGATGTACACAATAAAAAGATGGAGTGAAGTATTTTAGAAGAAATGATGCTATTAATGGTGAGTTCTTTACTCACCATTATTTGGTACAACTGGGAATTTTCATAAAAATAAAATCCCCCGACTGAATAAACTCAACAAATGCTTCCTTTACGTTGTTGTTACTGTTACCAAAGTTGTTATTTACAGTTACTATGACAACTTTTACAACACTTTTTAATTTCTTTTGTTGGAAAAGTTAATTTTTCTTTCTTAAAAATAGTAATTAAATATGAAAGAAAATCATACTACCAACAAATACACGCATCAAAATAATTTTATAGTCTGTCTATATTTCTGAGATGAGGTATTATGTACATTATTTACATTATTTGGACTAATGTCCTCATCTTTGTCGCCATATTTATCACAACGTTTCAGCCGCTGTACGCTCCAGCCTTCTTCAGGTGGTTGGAATTTCGAACTGAACCCTTTATTTCGCTCACTGGGGTAGACTGTTCTAGTTCCATGTGCCATGTTTTTGATGGATGTCAGTTATCAGTTATCTCCTGCTAATATCCCTAATTATCCTCAAGGACACATGGCACAGTGGAAAATACATGGTACTAGAACAGTCTACCCCAGTGAGCGAAATAAAGGGTTCAGTCCGAAATTCCAACCACCTGAAGAAGGCTGGAGCGTACAACGGCCGAAACGTTATAATAAATATGGCTACAAAGAGGAGGACATTAGTCCGAATAATGTAAATAATTTTATATTTTTAAATTTTCTCTTTTTTTTTGATAAACAATGACTTTGAGAACAAAACCACCCGTTGACATTACTCCCCAGGAACAATAATATGAGATTTTTTAACTAAATAATTCATTGTAGATTATGTTGGAATATAAAGATGTGACCGTACATTTTTGGTAAACTTTGTATGAATACTGTACTGTCCTCAATGATAAATTATTGAACGTTTAGTTTGTCACTGATTAATTGACTTTCTAAAATAAAGTTCTCACAACCAGGACACATTTCATCATCCTAAAAAAGACTCACACAATTGTACATTTAAGGTACAGACATTTTATATACCAACTACACGTATGCATTTCTTCCTTATGTGTTTGTTAGAAATTATTTTCTATGTATGTCACACTAAATGGCTCAGTCTTATTTACTGGTTGTATCCAGTTGCACATAATTTTCCTTTCTTTCTAGTTTTTTCCCAAATCTGCTTTTTACAATGACTGGGATTAATGGGGAGCATTATTCTCATGCCACCTGAACATGTCTTTGTTTGAATGTTTTTAAGATTTAACTTTAAAAGTTTTAACTAAAATGAATAATAGCCACAACAGATATTTTAAAGGAAATTCAGATGGCTATCAACATTTTCTTTGATGGTTACAAATATAAAAAGGAAATAAGATTTGTGTTTCACTTTTTTGTTTTCCAGGCTCTGATGGCGCTTTTTGTTCTTGCATCTAAAGATGGTTGGGTTAGCATTATGTATACTGGTTTGGATGCAGTAGGAGTCGATATGCAGGTAAATTCTATATTATTTTCATTAAGTATTATTTAACACAAAAGTTATTTCAAATTTAATGAATAGCTTTCTCAGGTGGCTATGTGGATATTCATTTATCCTCTACTTCTGTATAAACTATATATATAGTAAATGAATGAATGAATGAATTTTAACCCCTCCTGAAAAAAATTACCTGCTTATAGTGCAACTGGTCACCAAAAATGCAGTATTTGTAACCTCTTCAAAAAAAATTATCTGTGTATATGTATATATATATATATGCTGGACTCTCCCATTGTATTTGACATATGAGGGTCAAGCAGCTCAGTTCCTAGAAACTGAGAGCCCAGACACCAGCACATATGATTTGATTATAGTGGTGAAGGCTTTGTGCAGAACCAACCATACTTTTTTGAAGGGACGAATATAGAGACCTGGTGCACTATGTCCCCTAAAACCCTCTGCAGTTTCCTTCTCCTAGACCAGTTGCCATCCAAGGCTATAGAACTCAGTCTGTCCTGCTATTTATCCGTAGTTGTGGGGAGAAGAGGATTCATACCTTTCCCAAGGGTATTAGCACGTAAGTGAATGTAATGGATTCAACTGAATTCAAACTTGGCTCCCTGATTCCTCAGTTTGAGCCGCTACCCACTACACCCTCATACCCCTTATTTTTGCGTAAAAAATATAAATCATAAAAACTCAAACTATACTCAAGCATATATGGTAGTTTCTATGAATATCTAATCTGTTGATATTCATTGAAATAAAATAAACTCTAAACAGTTATAAGGCATAAATATTGAACAAGTTGAAGCTTAGTGCAACAAAAGCAAAAAAGGTTAATATAAAATATGAGCTTAAATCATTTAGAGAAAAGTATAAGAATCTGTTATTAACAATGAATTCCAACTTGCAGTTACCGTTTTAGTTATAGTCATTATCAAAAGAATATTTCTTTATTATTTTCTTTTAAATGACTACTTTTAGTTAATGCTGGTGTTGACATAAGATAAAAATTCAATGCAAATTAAGACATCTTTTGAAAAAATATAATTTTATTTAGAGACTTCAGTAAAATAAATGTAATATATAGGAAACTACATCTGACTTCATTATATGATGACAATGACAGTGCTGTCAAAAGAATTCTATTGTTGTATATCATCATCATATGATCTTATCATCATCATTATTATATACTTATTAATTTCATATTGGATTACATGTAAACAGTTTAATGTCTTATCAAGGACAACCCTAACAGGTGCTACAACTCTGGGTCAAAATGGACCTGGGAGAAATGACAAGGTGTGACTCCAAACTCCCCAATTCCTGCAAGCAGGGCCTTGTCACCAAATTTAGTTTAAAGTCTTAACCAGGACTTTTTGAAGAATTCCAGATAGAATCTTTAACCTGAAATGTTGATGAACTGAAAAATTATCTGTTGCTGACAATATCACTTGATCTTTTCCAACATTAACAGTAAAACTTTGCATTATTTCAAGTGATCCATTGCATTTTGTAAAAATGTAGTATTTTTAAATTTAACACTTGTGTGCTGATGTAAGTTGTTTTAAATCTTGTACCTGAGCTTAATTACTTCATTATGTTATAGACAAGTGTATGGTTGCAAGAAAGAAATATGACAACAGTAGAAATAGATTTACATTGTTTATTTCAACAGGAACGTGAGGGTTTGGGACAGTTACCTTGTGGTAAAGTTCATAAGCTGGCTTTCGAATCTAGGTCGATCTCTCATAGTAGTTCACACATGTTGACGGTGGTTGGTGCTCTCCTGCTGACAGCTGCTGAACGCTCGGCCTGACCGTGACAGGTCTCCTTTGTGGCCACCTGTTGTCTGCCTGTTGAACTTCCGTGTGACCCCTTTTATAGCGTTTTTTTATGGCTTAACAGGCTCGAAAAACGAAGCGAGTATAATTAGGAGGAAAGCATTTTTATTGGACGAAAAATAGATCACTTTAAATATTATTTTATTTTTCGAACGGAACACGTGTGTCGGGAACATTTGTAAAGAAAGATAATGGTCATTTTGTGATGGGGCTTTGTCCCGTTCACATCCGGTTCTCGCTCTTGAGTATTTGCCTGTAAATCAGCCGAGATATGTCTTATTACAATTAAAGTGAATTCTTTATTTATTATTATTAGTATTTTCCCCATCATAGATACAGTTCAAGGCCAAGTTTAGTCCAGTTAGAAATTAGTCATACTTAGGACTAAGTTAGCCAGCATTGTTATAGGGTATAATTTAAATTCATACCCAGTAAGTTTAACGCCATTAAATGGATGCAGTTTTAACAACATAATCAGGACCACATCATTATTTTATACTCTTAATGACTTCTTTATAAATTGTTCCAACAATCAAAACTTGAAATGAGAGAGTTACTAAAAAACATGCTTTTAGCAGGTATAGTCAAACAATTGTGTCAATTCCAATACATTTTAGTTAGAAACAGTTTGCAACACTTATCTGTCATTCAAACAAAGGTTCAGGAACCATCTGGAAGGTTCAAACACATATCTTCTCTTTAGAGGCGAGCCTTCTTCTTCAAAACTTGGGCGCTGTTCCATGGAGACAGCTAAAGACGTCTGTCTCCTTCAAGTTCTTGGACTGCACTAACTTAGTGTTCATAATTACACACCAAACCTTATTTGGTGCAAAAACTGAGTTTTGCCATTAAAAGTATATAATAGCAGCAGAAACAAGGGTACATAACCTAATTTCTTATAAGACAAATGGTGCTGCTATATGATTTATTTACACCATCTTAGCTTCTTCAATAAATTCAAGGGACATGACTCATGAACTTAGTGTTCATATAACACTACAAAAATACATTGTATTTACATTGTGCTTGTTATGGGCTGAAACCACAACTTAAAAATGGCGACAGACCATTACCATATTTCTGTCTCAGCTCATAGTGAAAGTGAGAATTGTAAAAATCACAAATACAATCTAATAATCCAAATATCTAAATAATTCAACTTAACAAAAATATGTATTACCATTTATTCTTACCTTTTTATCTTAATTTTTTTAGCTTCAGTTTATAAGACTGATGATTTTTCTTATACAGTAAGTAACTTGTAAATGTCATAATGCTGAACTTACATTTCGACAACAATATTACTGCACTATCCATTAAATATAATATTTGCTCCAAAACAATTCTGTCATAACTTTCTATTTTGTAATGCCATCAATGAATACATTTTTGTGGTTTTAATCAAAAAATGTTTGAGGAATTTTATTCATTCTTTGTAAATATCATTTTCAATATCAGATTTTAAAACTGTTTTATAGATAGTTTAGCTGTTTTAATGTTTTAGAAATACTTGATTTTGTTTCTTTTTAAATTGTTAATGATTATTTATAAATATCTACTCCATTTTTATATCATTCATTATTTATTAATTTGTTATATGTTTTACAGAAATTTAAAACAAGAGTTACTTTTTATCATATTTTTAAAAAAGGGGATTGTTTATTTAAAATAAAAATGAAGAAACCATGATGTTACCAAAGTTTGAAGTTATCTTGCCCTTTTTTATTTTTATAATTTATTTTCTATTTTTCATATATCATTAATTCAAAATTGGTAGGAAATTCTCTGAATTCCATTTGTGTCTCTGCTAGAAATATTAATTTGTTTTTTCTTTGTTTCAGCCAAAGGAAAATTACAATGAGTGGCGTCTGTTATATTTCATCTCTTTCTTACTTCTTGTTGGCTTCTTTGTGTTAAACATGTTTGTTGGTGTTGTTGTTGAAAATTTCCACAAGTGCCGAGAGAGTCAAGAGCAGGAAGAACGGGCACGACGAGATGCAAAACGAAAACAAAAAATGGAGAAAAAGAAGAAAAGTGAGTTTCTTTTTAAAAAAATATTTCTTTCTAATTACATTAAAATTTATTAGAACTTTTTTTCCTAGACACTCAAAAACTATATAAAATTTTTGTTGTTATTAAAATTCTAGACATAATGTTTTAAAACAATAAACATTGTCATGAGAGTTGAGATAATATACAGTGATAGCAGCATTAGGAGAAAAACCATCCTTTTGACACAACTTTATAAATAATTTTGAATTAATATTTTTATTCCAGTGTAATAAAAATTTTGAAAGTGGCTGTAATTCATTTAAAGGTTTTTCTTAATGAAGATATAGTTTAAGATTTGATTATCTGGAAAAAAAGAGACAACGTTTTTAATCTTATCTTAGGGGTTCACTTGGTGGTTTTGGAAATGGTTGTAACTATTTGAAAATTGAATGTTGTTTAGATCAGATAAGGTATTTTGGATAGAAAACACATTCAAAAACTTCCAATATTCCTCTAACTTCATCCACAATACAAAGAGAAAGGCACAAAAAATATACAACTGCAACAAAAATAACAACATTATCTGCAATAATAAATTAAACAAAGCTGATACATAATACTACCTACTAATTCTATAACATCCACTATCTAAAATACCTTATCTAAAAAACATCCAAATAGTTACAACCACTTCCAAAACCATCATGGATATAATCAAATCTAAAAACACCCATATCAATAATTGTACAGAAGCAGGCAGATATAAATTAAATTTCCTTAACTGTTCTTTGCAATACATTAAGGAAACAAGCAGAAATTTAAAATAAACATGTCTATGAATATAAAAGAGACCTTATAAATAATAATTTAACAAATTCACTAGTCATACACAGAAATAAATTCAAACACAATTTTGATCTAAAAAATGTGCCACACTCATCAAAAGAGAAAGTAATCCTTGAGAGTTCTGCCATTGAATATTATCAAAATATCCACCTACTCCCAATCTCACCTTTCCTGAAGGAATTACTACTTTCCCAAGCCAACATACACAACAAAAAATGTGTTGTAAAATCAAAAGAAAATGGCTGAATCCATCATTTCAACTTTTGGAGATGTATAATACAAATGTCCATATTTCAATCCAAAAAACTTTTTCTTTTTCAAGTATACTAAATGATGTATTCTAAGATCTAAATGCCTAGATATTTTAGTTAATCTATTATTGATAGTCTGTAAATTGAAAATTTCTTTTTGAAGATGTTATATGATTTAATCTAGGAATTAACATCTAAATCTTTTCAGTTAACTTGCTGAATATTTATGAGTATTCTTCAATTTGGAAATTTTGTGTAACTGTCAAATATATACTTGTTGCAAAATAAAACCATCACATTTACTTTGATAAAGTCCATCAAATGACAAAACATGTCAGCTCAACTAAGTATCGTTTTCCTCTTTTCATTCATTTTGTCTCTTCTACAGATATACTTCATTTTAGAATATTTACACACACACACACACACATTTGTATATATTTCAGTGGATATTGAATCAACACTCAGAGGCAACAATCTGTTTCATGCTAAATGCAATCATCAGGCCATATGCATTGTGTTTTTGTTCAACTTTTTATATATACAACTGCTTTTTACTGTGTTTTTGTTGAAAGTATTCAACAAAAACACTGTAAAAATCAGCTACTCATGATGCAAATAATGTCTTTTAAGAGTGACTTTATGTGAAGGAATCATAAAGAATGGTGATTTTAAAAGAAAATAAAAATTTCACGCAAAATAAATGTAAACAAACTACGGAGATCAGTTGTATATATGAAGATGGTTATGCTGAATTAAGGTGTCCAATAAAGATAAAATAATTTTATCTGTATCTATAAAAGGCAGGATGTGTATGTGTGTGTGTGTGTGTAACGAATGCATGGCCACAATTTTTGATGGATTTGCACCAAAATTTACATGCACATGCTCCAAGTTAGCGGAAAGGCCAAGACTGACTTTGCATTTCTCAACTCCCATCGATAGTGGAAATAATCGATTTTTTCATGCTTCTACAGCAATTTTCATGTAGTTTGCGGCCATTTTCAACTGGCCAGAATGGCTGCCACAAATAGGCAGGAAGATTCTATTGGTCAGCATGAGAGCCAACAGCTGACTGACACGAATGTTAACTAGCATGCTAGCATGCAAAAAAAATCGATAGCTGCATTCGTCACAAGTGGGAAAAATTTAAATCTGCATGGCACTTTACTCCAATTGGCTCATTCGCTTGCTTAAAATCAATGTTGATTCTGATTCCGCAGAACTGGGTTGGGTGTGAAAAAGTATTTGTTGTTAACATTCTTTTTACATTCGGTTTTTTCAGTTACGAGTCCTTTTTTAAAGCTGATCGTTTTGTGTTCATTTTGTTTAGTTCTTTTTTCATAATGTTTAGTATAGAACTTAATGTAAAGTAATGTTTAGTATAGAACGTAATGTTTAGTATAGAACTTAGAAAAAATTTGCAGTGTGAGATAGAAGTAAGAAGTAAGGCATGTAACAACATCAGCACGGCAAAGGGCACTCCTTTAAAGGCAAGGAAGGGCAAAAATATTTTAAGTCAAGTGATAGCGATTGCTGTATGAGTCGTACGATTTTTGAATCAAGCACGAGCAACACCAGGCCATGCTGCTAGTTATTTCGAAATTCTTATAACTTTTACATACATAAGGCACTGAAGTTAAATATCTGAAGGTCCAAAAGCCCTCTGCAGGAGCCTGCCTAAAGTTCTCCCAAAGAATAAAATTTGAAACAGATTTCTCATAGAAAATTTAGGTTACAGAATTTTATTTCCATTTTAAATATCAAATATATTTTTCATTGCAATGCCACAAAAGCAAAATAGATCAACTGAAAAGATAAATATGTAAAGATACTGTTGCTACTGTCATATACCACCATGCATGTATATTGCCTGATGGTATTTATCAATCCACCCACGGGGATCGAATGTGGCACAAGGCCTTTTTAATGTGGGTATCTCTGAGCCCGTAGGCCCAGCCAAAAATAAATAACCATCCAAACCCGCCGAGGCGGGCCAATTCCGTCAACCTCCCCCAACGAAAACCCTACCCTTCGGCAGAGAGAGTCCGAGTTCCTCTCTGCAAGCAGAGAGTTCGACAGACACCCGACCCAGCAGCTCACAAAGCACAGATACTACACTTTGATCCTAGCCACCGGGCCGAGCGGGTATTCTTTTTATAGATGGCGACAAATGTATATTGCCTGATAAAGTTTCTACCTTTGTATTGTCTCTTCTTTTAATATTTTTCTAATGTAATGCCTTATCTTTAACAGAATTAAGAGAACCACCATATTGGTCGTCCTATTCAAGACCTCGCTTGTTAATACATACAGTCATCAACAGTAAATATTTTGACCTAGCAATTGCTGGTGTCATTGGATTAAATGTTATCACTATGGCCACAGAATATTACCTCATGCCTAATGTAAGTAATAAAAAAAAGATCACATCTATTTCTTTGCTATAATTTCTTACTCTTCTTTAATTTTTACAAAGACTTTTTTATATTTCAGTTTAGCCTGGCACAACAATTAAGATTTTACTTAAATTCAATATGTTGGAAATTGAAATGACTGTTCAGCACTCTTTTCTTTGTTTGTAATGAAATATTCCTATGTCTTAATAATTTGCTTAGTTTCTGAAAAGTTTCTTTCAATATTCTGATACATCTTTAGATCTGTGTCACACTTTCTATCATCTGTTAGTTAAATCTCTGCACTTGTTAGATACTGATGCTCCCAAATCAAAACTCTCACCTTCTAGCTGCATCTCTTGCTGACAGCCATGCATTGTCTACTTATGATTATTTCTTTTGCTACCTTCTTGTGGTGATTTTGTAATTTTCTTTTTGAATCAATGCACACACACATATATATAAAAGTGGACATTGGGATCAACAACCAGTGGTGAGAGTCTGTTTCATGCTTAAATAAAATTGTGGTAACTACCACCACCATTACATACACACAGTACATAGAAATCATGCGACAAGCATTCATTGGTTGATCTCCTCAAAACTAGCTCACTGATTGGTCAATCAGATATCCTGCACGCAAGGAATGAAATTTCCCGCTCACTAAGGCTGAGCCGATCACATGATACCCGGCCTTATATAAACAAAACACATGTAAGATGTTTATTTCCAAGTTGCATTTATATATGAGCTACATAGCTAAAGCTTAAATAAGTAATTTTTACTTTCAAAGATTACTGAATTAATATTAAGTTTTCTTTGTATAAAATATTCTCTGTGTGTGTATGTATGTATATATATATATATATATATATATATCTCAAGAAAGGTTTTGTTTGCCTTTAAAGCACATTTACTCATTTATATTTGTTTATATAAAAAATCTAAATCAGTTTCTTTTGAAATATATACATTGCTTCTTACTCAATATTGCACTGTGAAATATATTTTTTGATTTTTATTATTAATAAAGAACAAATGTTTTTCAGAAAATATTTAATAATTTGAATGAAAAAAATTCCTTGGGAAAATGAAGAAAAACGTTACCTTTTAAAATAAAGTGTTCATTATTTCATATTTGTCTTTCATGCTTGAAAGACTATGAAAATTAATGTTCTACTAAAGTTCACATTTTGTAAGATATTTAGTGTATTTTTGTCTGTTTTTCCAGCACACATAATAGAGGATTGAAATGTTTTCATCTTTCTTTTCTTAATAAACACTAAAACGTTTGTTTTCACATAATTTTGTCTTAATGATTAGTTTTAGTCATTGTATCCTCTCATCGTCACTGTAAAAATTGTCTAAGGGGGACTACTCTTTCTTTCAGGGGAATTTACTCTCAAAAGAAATCGCTGTCAAATTTCATTAAAAATATTAAAAAATTTTGCGAATTATTCTCGGTTGAAACAAAGTCAAAGACGGACACACTTGAAGAATAGAAGCAATTCAACTACAGTATTAAATTCAATGGATTTAATGTACAGGTGTATGTACAATAGGTTGTTTTGGAGGTGTTGAGTTTCTCAGAAGCAGGTTATGGAAATTAGTTGACTTATGGGGTGCAGAAAGTGTTTGGTTCTTGTGGTTAACTCATATAAGATAGTGGCAGCAATTATTAATTATTCCAGGTGCTGCCCGGAATAAAGTAATCTTAGCCCAACCTACAACACAATGATTAAGCAAGGCATTTAAATAAGTGAATTTAAAATGAACAAGAAGATAAAGATTTGTTCATTAACAAATAATAATTTATTTGGGTATTTTATACATCATGTGGTGAATATAATAAGACCCATGAACATTTAAAACGGAAAAGATAACATACACACATTTAGGTGCATTTAAATGAACCCCTGAAAATGGAACGGTATAAAGACACACATTAAGGTGTACTTAATAAAACCTTTGGAAAAGGGGATAGTTCATAGTCAAAACATGCATTCAAATGATTTTAATAAAAACCCTTGAAAGGGGGATAGTTCATACCTTGGATTCATTGTTGAATCTACATCAGAGAAGCATGAAGTGTTTCAGTGGATCAATAAATTGGTTGAGTTGATAACACGTAATCCATTCACAAACTGACCTTGTTGCTTTATAGTCTGTATTTATAGCTCACAAAAAAGTCCCATGAAAATGTGAGGGAAACACTGTCAGTGGTCAATTAATAATTTATATTATATTTTGAATGTTTCCAATGCTACCAGAAGTGTCACTCAGAGCCTTATGTGTAAATAACTGATTTTGGTCATTCGATTCCTGAGTCATGAGATGGAAACTTCCAGTCAACCCAACAGGGTAAAAAAGAAGTCTTGCAAATATAATTTATATTTGTGGACTTAATTGTTAGAAAAGTGTCTAAGGAACAAGTGGGATTTGTGACTTCTGTATTCAATTAACATTGGAAAAAACGGCTCTAATAAATGTGTGGTCACTACACCTGTTAGTTGCAAATGAGGAAGATTTTAGGATCGAATTTACCTCATGGCCCCAAGAAGGTATCAGAGTCCTGGATTAGTAAGGGTTTCAAGTTCAGAGTTGATCTTTGAATGGTAATGGGTTAACTCCCTTTACTGTCCCTTTCAAATTCTTATATTACCATTAAAAATTAATTTTACTACAGATTGAATATAATTTTTATAAATTTTAACCTCCTTTTTAAAATTATCATAAGATTGTTTATTTTATCCTTTATCCAGGGGCTGGAATTTGCTTTGAAAATCTTCAATTATTTCTTCACAAGTGTTTTTATTTTGGAAGCTAGCATGAAAATTGTGGCCCTTGGTTTGTATCGATATATGCGAGAACGGTGAGTACAGATGTTATTTCCCTAATTTTTACTCTTTCAATTTTTGATTTTTTTCCTTTTTTTTTTTTCTTTTTTTTTTTTTTGAAGGAGCAGATTTCATTCTTTTATTACTTCTTACTTTTTTTTTTAGATGGAACCAACTGGATATAGCCATTGTCATCCTCTCAGTGGTTGGAATTGTTCTTGAAGAAATGGAAAGTAATGTAATACCTATGAATCCAACGATAATACGAGTCATGAGGGTGCTTCGTATTGCTAGAGGTAAGTTGAAAGAAATATCGTTAATTGTTAAATATTATTTTGTTATGAATTTGTGTTTACGATTTAAATCAAGATATAAAATTAAAGTCAAGCCATTATACAGTATTAGGTCCTAGAAATTCCAGTATTTCACAGCACACAGCATTAAAGAGACACCGACAGTTTGGATTACACCCTCCTGACAAACTGGATCCATAACTTCATGTGGTTTCCTTCACATACAACCTGGACAGTCTTCCTGAAAGAACTGACATAACTTTTTTTTCACCCCAAGCAAAGCAATAAAGATTCAAGGGGTTACTGAATGTGAAAGAATTTGAGAAAAAGAAAAACATTATTAAGAAGAAAGAATAATAAAAGACAGAAGATAATGATGGACATTGCATTTAAATTAATTTAATGTACCCTGGCATCAGTCTTCAACAGTCCGATTGTGTTATTCTCTAAATTTCATGAAATGCAATGATAACCCTACAATAAACTGACTGATGAGGCTCACTACAATTTTCTTTCCTTGGTAGTTCTTATTTTTTCTTAATCAATTCATCCCAAACAAGGCAATAATGCCACTAAGATGCAAGGGGCTACTGGGAGTGAAAGAGAATTAATAACAACTTTGGAAGGAACTAGAAACCCAATCTTAAACAGGAATCAAGAGATAAACCTCTACTCCTGTTTAAAAAATGGGTGATGAGTGTGAATTGGATGATAGGTAAACCTATCTACTCCTATATTACTAAAATTTGTCTTTTTGTTATCTCTCCTAATCCCTGTTCTGACATTAATTTATACAAGTTTATTAGGTAAGTTATGTGCTGCTTTCCTCTGTTCCTCTTGCCTTCAAAAATCAAAGTGAGAATTGTTTTTTATACACTTCATCTTATAATAATACTACCCTTTAATTGCTATTAAATAAACATTTCTCATTTCTCTATTTTCTTTGATAAGAGCATTTTGTTTTACTTTTGTTTAGTAACATACTGTATCAATATTCAATTAAAATGTTAAAATCAATTTACAAATAATGGCATTCTTATGATAATATTATAGCACAAAAATATACAGAGAATTAAATTAAGTTAAAAATAAATCTTAGATTTTTTAAAATGCATTATATCCATTTTTTTGTTTTATGAAAATGTTTTAGAAATTTATCAATGTAGATTGCCAATTTTAAAACCTAAATTTTGATCAGAAATTTCTACAATACATTGTTAAATCTATGGATTTAATGGAGGAGCATTTGGTTAAGTACAATTACAAAGGAGATTATACTGAAAATAAATATTTTTTTCATCATTAGACTTTGAATTTATTTACTTGCCTATGCATGTAAATATATAAATTTTGTTTGAATTCAGATTTTTCAATTACTTTATTTTCACAAAGTAATTAGAACAGAAAAATATTACATTGCTTGAACTGCTGTCCTGTAAAATATATATGACACAGTGGAAAAATATTACTTGTGATGTGTTTTGTCCTTCAAACATTTTTCACTTTTTTATACAATGTTCTTGATATATAAAAATATATATTGTTATCTTAGTAAAGCTATACCTTAAATAAACACAGTATTAGGACAAAATCTTATGTAATTGCCAAGACTTGTGTGCATATATTTACTAAAATGTATTTTAAAAGATTTAGAAATTAATACCAACACAAACTATTGAGGTATAATTTTAAAGTGTATGAACAAGCAATCAGAATTAAAACACCAGATTCAAAACAAATGATTATTTTTAACCTTTAAATTATTCATGCTTTAGATGTGAAAAAAATATGAAATAAATAAAAGAAAACTATAATTAATTGAACATTTGGTTTTATTAATTACTAATATCATTTGTAATAAAATTTATCATATATAGTATATAAATTTACCACCACTGTTGCAGAATTCATTGTCATTAAAATTGACTGTTGCTTTTAAATTTCATTTAATGGGAAATCTGTGTTTGGTGATAAGTACAGATGTTTTTAATATTTCAGTCCTATTGCTGACAAAATAATTTGCCCACAATTATATCATCATCTGATTTCCTCTTCTATGTTTTCATCTCAATGTTGGTTAAAAATAAAGAAGCCAGATTTATATTAAATTTGTTGATAATTGAAGCACAACCAAAAAAGTATTTCATGTAAAGCATTTTAATTTCTACTCCCAAAAAGTCGATTTTCAGACATTTTTAGTTTTTAGCAGTAATCATTCCTTAATTCAAGAGTTTTCTTTTTCTTTGTTGGATAATTCACTTATATTAGATCTTGTGAATAGTTTCCTAATCAAGGTATATGACAATCAAATGTATGGAAAGGAATTCTTAATTTTCTCTTCAGTAACTCAAAATTATCAGAAATTATTTAATGTTTGAATATTTGCTGGCAGTTCTTTTTTTAGGAAACCTGCTTTCATTTCAATTTCTAACTTCCTTAAAACAAAAAATGTTTATTTTTTGTAAAAGCATGGAATTTTGTCTATGGATATAAAAATGTTTTTATTTCCTTCCATGTTTATTAAAATTCAATCTTTTTAGAACTTCAAAGATATCACTAAGTCTTTTTGTACAATAAAGGTTGTCTTGCTCATAAAATATACTTAGGACACATATTGTCATGTGTTTTTGTGTGAAACTGACTCAAGTAATCTCTTTCCAACTGACAAAGTCTCTCCATACAAGCAGCACCACAAGCAAACTGACTGTTTTTTATGTTGAGATGATCTTGCAAAAAATTTGCATATGCCCAATTACCCTCACCAATTTTCCTAGCTCCTAGGCCATGTCTTTCTTAAATTAAGGTGTCAGGGCGGCCATATTTCTTTTTCCTTTCCTTCACTCATTTTGCATGTTAGGGGTAAATATGTGCTTGCTTTGCCACACAAGGTAAGTCATCTTCTCTTCCGCAGTTTTTAAGAGGATTGCTTTTAATAAAATGTATTATTTATCATTTCCTTACAACACTATCCATAATTAAACGAAAGAATTTAAAACAATTTTTACATTATAAGAAAAAGCCCTTAGCAGATAATTGTTCATTTTTCATAAACCACTCATGAAACTGTATCTGTATAAATACCAACACAGATAAATTAGGAGTCTTCACTCATCCATTTGGAACATAGAAATGTCTTTAATAAAAGTCATTTCTGAGATTTGTTTACACCTCAAATACAGGGTGCGATGGATAAATTGTCGTTTAAATTATGCAGCAAAAAAAAAAAAAATATGAAAATAACACTGACATCTCATTTTAACAGATATATTTACCAAAATTACACAAAAACATCTTGAAATACTAAAAAGTAAATTTATTCAATAAAATCTCTATTGGTTTTAACCACAGCCTCCCGATGACTTAGGAATCTCTTGCAACTCTTCCATACAGTCTCCTTGTTTAAGTTGCTGAATGCTGTCACAATCCTTGCTTTCAGTTCATTTTTGGTGTTACAAGGAGTTTTATTGGGTCTCTCACTAAACTACACCCTCCACACATAATAATCAAGTGGGGGGGGGTTGCAGTCTGGTGAGTTAGATGGCCAGACATAAGAGTTGATCTGGTCACAGAAATTTTCTGACAGTCATGACTGGGTTCTTCTTGCTTGTATGGCATGGTGCAGAGTCTTATTACCAGACATAGGGCCTTCTGCAGCCACCCTCTTGACCCAGGGCAGTACTACCTCCTCAGTGTACTTGATGTAGGCCGCTGTGTTGAGTCTGAGGCCCTCACCAAGAAATTCGGGAGTTCTTTCCTAATCAGAATGATCAGTGAGTTTTCCAAACTGCTGTACCTTCATAATCACCATTAAACTCATCCAACTCTTTCCGAATCCTCAACACTATCCTCAGATTGACACCCAAACACTGTAGTGGAGCTTCTGGTGAGAATGTCAAGCAGTACAGCATGCTGTTTCAAAATTTCTGGCAGAGTGAATTGTCATGGTGCTCTTTTTCTCACAGATGGTGTCCAACTGACCCTCCTCTACTATACAGTTAATAAAAAAAAAACAAACAAAAAAACAGTGCATATGCACGAAATTAAAAATATAAAATAGCGACAATTTACCCATCGTACCCTCCCCCATAAATATAAGATATTAGCTAGATGAAGACACCATTGCCACTATTATGTGGGAGGTATTTCCACTGCACTCTGTACAAGGGACTGCAAAAAATTCACAGCCTGATCCACTTCCCATCATCAAAATTTACCAAAGTCAGCAATTTTTCAGCACCCTTTCTACTGTTTCATAAGCTTAATTTCCTTAATCAGTTTAATATATACTATCAATTGAGTTATTCCATTAATATTGTATTATTTATTTTCTGTACAAAACATTATTCATATCTTTTATCTGATTTTTAATGTCCACAGATATTTCTGGATATTATTGGAAAATGGAAGTTTCATTTGATATTCTGAGCCAGACATTGTTCATATAATTGTTTTTTTTTTTTTTTTTTTTTTTTTTTTTTTTTTTTTTTTTGCAAATTGGTCAAATTAAATATTCTGCATTTGTATGCAGTTTTGTTTTATTCATTTTAGCAATAATTTCAATGATTTCAATAACTCTGTGTATACATGCACTTTATCAACTAGAAATATTTTAATGAAATAAATACTTCTGGGTTTTATATTTTAATGGACTAAATTCATTGAGATGGCTGGATTCTGTAGAAAAATAGCTTTGGAATCATAACTTCATTTGACAATTTTTCATCATATATAATGCATCTTGAGCTTGATAATTTTTATCTCTTACTGCAAATATATTTTCCTTATATAAAATCTTTCTTTGATCTTTTCCAGATTGATTCAATACCATATTTGTTTATTATTGTCCCAATTCACTTCATCTGAATTTATTTCCTCTTTAATAGAAACTAGCAACACCTGTGAAAATTTCAATTTTCCTATTTGAATTTTCCTATTTGAATTTTCTGATGAATCATAATTCTTAATTTGAATAAACTCCTTGCAAGTTCTATGACTATGAAATACTCATGGAAATTCCCCTAATGCCTTGTTAAATATTTGACTTTAACAACTTTATCAAAATATTGCAATAGCAATCATTGTCAATTGACAAGGTTTTCCATTTCACTGAAACAGACATGGGAACATTTAGCACCTCCTCTAATTTCTCTTCCTTCTTTTCTTTCCTTGCCTTCCTTTCTTTTCCTTCTTTACCTTTTTTTCCCTTCTTTCCTTTCTTTTCCTTCTTTCCCTTCTTGCCTTCCTTTCTTTTCCTTCTTTCCCTTTTTTCCCTTCTTTCCTTCCTTTTCCTTCTTTCCTTTCTTTTCCTTCTTTCCCTTCTTTCCTTTCTTGCCTTCCTTTCTTTCCTTTCTTTTCCTTCTTTCCTTTCTTTTCCTTCTTTCCCTTCTTTCCTTTCTTGCCTTTCTTTTTTTCCCTTCTTTCCTTTCTTTTCCTTCTTTCCCTTCTTTCCTTTCTTGCCTTCCTTTCTTTTCCTTCTTTCCCTTTTTTTCCCTTTCCTTTCTTTTCCTTCTTTCCTTTCTTTTCCTTCTTTCCTTCCTTTTCCTTCTTTCCCTTCTTGCCTTTCTTTTTTCCCTTCTTTCCTTTTTTTCCCTTCTTTTCCTTCTTTCCCTTCTTTCCTTTCTTGCCTTCCTTTCTTTTCCTTCTTTTCCTTCTTTCCTTTCTTTTCCTTCTTTCCCTTCTTTCCTTTCTTGCCTTCCTTTCTTTTCCTTCTTTTCCTTCTTTCCTTTCTTTTCCTTCTTTCCTTTCTTGCCTTTCTTTTTCTAATGCTTTCTTTTTCCTCACTAAAACCAAAAAGCATTTCCATTATTTTTTAATCAAATTTACCCCAAGCAAAACAATAAAAAGCCACTAAACATACAAGCTGTTACAGTGTGTGTGTGTGTGTGTGTGTGTGTGAAAGAATTAGAATACAGAAACATTATTAAGGAGCAAGAACAATGGAAGAGTAATCCGGAAGACAGTAGATAATGATTGACATTGCATTTAAATTTTTGAAGATCAAAGTTGGCTAGAAGGCATGAAGTCAGAAGAGTTTCACAAGCAAGAATTGCAAGAAAAGAAACTGCTAGCATAGAAGTTATGGTTATATCTAGTCAGTTCAACTGTCAATTGATGAGACCATGACACCAATCTAGTATTGTGCTCAAATTCATAGAGTCTAGGTACCATAGCAAAGAGCTCATCCAAACAATTATCATGAAATTATTTATAGAAAAGGCACTAGGAAGCAACATTTTGAAGGTAACTAAAGGCAAGATACCAGGTCAAGACCAATAATATTGCTGATTCTTCTTTGGATTTTATCAAGAATCTCTAAATATATAACAGGACACCAACAATATTCTAAGCATGGGTGAATGGTTGATTTATAGTTATATAAGATTGATTCTGGAGAGAAAAATTGTCTAGTACAACACGGAACCAACTTTCTTAGCAGATGACCTGACAATGAATTCAATGTAATTTTTCCATTTTTTACTCAATTAGACACACTTAGTCACTTGCCTTTAAGTTAGCATCATTCATGCTAATGGAAGGCAGAAAGGGGTCTCTCAGATGATTTTAATGAAGTGCAGTTTTGTTTTAGAGGCATTAAAATTAGCAAGCAATTCTTTATCCCAGTTAACAACAGACTGTCGTTTTTTAGATCAGCCACCAATTTGGCCTTATCAAACTGATCAGATTTAGTATTAAGACAAGAGTAAATGGTTGTGTCATCAGCGTAGATACCAAGTTGAGAGCTGATGTCATAAGGAAAGTCATTAATGAAATTTAAAGACAAAGTATGACCAAAGATGAAGCCCTGGGAGACACCTGCATTAGTACAACAGGATCTAGAAGAATGACCATTCAAGATAATTTTCATTTTAAGGTTTGATAAGAAAGATTGAATCAGTTGAAAAATTTGTCCAGAGACACCATAACATTTCAAATTGTGAAGAAAACCAGCATGCCAAACCCTGAGCCTGAGCTTCACCATTCTATCAAGAGTCTATCAAGTCTTCCCCATTCATTAAGATAGACTCTTTCTGCAATAATCATTAATACATCGGCAGTTGACCTAGTTAAACGAAAGTCAAAAGAAGGCCCTACATTGTGAGATGCTTAACTAATTCAGTTCACCAAAAAGAGGTAGAAGGTTAATACACCAATATTTGAAAGGGTCAGATGGTTCACCCTAGTTCTTAAACACTGGAACAACAGACATATTTTTCTTTCATCTTTCTTAACAATGAAAATAGAATGGTTCATTATTTATCCAAGGTAGTAACAAGGTGTAATGCACATGCTAACTTATTAACTAATGGAAGAACAAATAGAATTATATCTGTTGAACAGTCAAATTTTATTCAGCCTCTAAAATGATCAATTTAGGATCTAAGTAGAAATAAATACTCATTTTAATTGGGTGTAAATTTAATTAGCAAATTAGTTTTGCAAACTATCTTATTCAATTTGATTTACATCTCCATTTAAATATATATGCCATATGTCACTCCTAATTAAAAAAATGTAAGCATATATTAAAAGTTTTAAAAAGGAAACATATATTAAGAATAAATAGTAAACAGATTATAGTGGGAAATAATTATTAACAAAAATAAAACAATTACAAGAGTACATCATTTCTGTGACCATCCTAGAAGAAATACTTCTTATAACTTCTTTCCAACCATTTCTATCATCCATGAATCTACACAGTTCTTCCTTTTTTATTCCAGTGTTGTCTATATTCATCAATGAAGACCTTTGCTAGTCTACTCCTTGAGCTTTTCCCATAATTTGGATCCCATAACTCTTAACTTGTAGAATCAGTGCAGTTGAGGGTTTTTTTGTTTTAATTTTTTTTTTTTTTTGTGGAGAAATGTTGGTGTTACCTGGAGGTAAATTTTAACAAACATGAAAATCTATGGAAATTTTATTTAAAAAAAATATAAGGGAAAAAAGAAACCATATAATCCCATATTTGAAAGTTAAGTCAAATAGATCTTTCTATATAAAGAAAAGAATAGTTATGACACTTTCAACATCAAATGTTATTTTAAGTATTAGGTTGGTGCAAAAATAATGTCGTTTTTTGACATTCAACTTCAAAAGATCATAACTCCTTTCATAATAAACTTTATTAATCGAAATAAGAACCATTAGAATCGACACATTTTTGCCAATGAGAAACAAGTTTATTTATCCCATTAGCATAGAAATCCAGAGTTCTGGAAGCGATGAAGTCATTGAAGGCCGATTCGGCATCATCTCGGCTTTTGAAGCATTTTTTTTTAGGAAGAAGTTGTCGAGATGCTTGAAAAAGTGATAATTGGTGGGCGAGAGGTCTGGTGAATATGGCGGATGAGGCAGAGTCTCGTAGCCCAATTCGTTCAGCTTCTGCAGGGTCAGTTGAGCAACATGCGGGCGAGCGTTGTTATGGAGGAGAATTGGTCCCTTCATATTGACCAATCTCGGGCACATATGTTGGAGCTTCTGGTGCATTTCGTCAATTTGTCGGCAGTACTTCTCCGCCGTAATCATTTCGCTCGGATTCAAGAAGCTGTGATGGATGAGACCGGCCGCAGACCACCAAACAGTCACCATAACCTTTTTTTGGTGCAATTTCGGCTTTGGGAAGTGTTGTGGAGCTTCTCTGACATCCAACCACTGTGCCGAATGTCGCCAGTTGTTGTAGAGGATCCACTTCTCATCACACGTCACAATCCGCTCGAGAAATGGGTCGTTTTTGTTGCGCAGAAGGGGCATAGAAGACACCTCAAAACGACGATTTTTTCAATTCATGCGGCACACATTTATCCAACTTTTTTGACTTCTCTATTTGCTTTAAATGGTGAACGACTGTTGAGTGGTCAACTTCAAGTTCAACAGCAACTTCTCGTGTGGTTTTGCGAGGATCGGCTTCAATTAAGGCTTTCAAATGTTCGTTATCAACCGCAGTCAGCTGGCTGCGACCGTCGTCATCTTCGAGGCTCTCATCACCATTGCGAAATTTCTTGAACCACCGTTGTGCCACACGTTCGTTAGTGGTTCCTGGGCCAAATGCATCATTGATATCACGAGCTGTCTCAGCAGCTTTTAGGCCTAGTTTGAACTGGAACAAGAAAATCGTGCGGATTTGAATTTTGTCCATGCTGTTGAAAAGCCTGCAAAAAAATGAATGAAGATATTGAGAACGGGAACGAATAACATGATTCAAAATGATATATAACATGGCTATATATATCAATTAATTAATTCAGAAATCATATATAAAAGTAACATATGTGAGAAAACGACATTATTTTTGCACCAACCTAATAGTAATAACTTTCAGCATGAATTGATTTTGTCTGGTCATTCTCCAGTGAACCTGCTTTACATAAGAAAAAAGGTTGATTCACGTTTTATTTGCTTTTATTTAATTTTTTTTTTTTTTTTTGAGGATCTTAACATTTTTCATATTTAAATTTTAAACAATGTAACACTTTCAACTACTGTCTGTGATAGCCTTATTGAAACTTCTACCCTAGATTAATAGATTTTGATCTTTTTCATCTAACACATACTATTTGAAGAATTTAAGATGGATTCAGAAATCCCAATTGCTTAAATGATAAAATATTGTAATACATCAATTTAAACTTACCTTGCTGTTGCCTCCTAGTATAAACAAATTTCAAGAATGTAAATGCAATGCAAATTGTTAACTTGTCTTCTTAATACCTGTTCTTTTATTGTTTTCTTGCCTTAATAATGTTTTCTTTTTCTCATATTCTCTAACACTCAGTAACTTCTTCCATCTTAATGGCTTTATTGTCTTGCTTGGAGTCAAATGATTAATAAAAACTAAGGAAGACCAAACCATTTTAAATAATATGAAATCCATTTTCCTGTTAACTAATCATTTGATATTTTCTTTCTCTAGTTTTGAAACTGCTAAAAATGGCAAAAGGAATCCGTGCCTTGCTGGATACAGTGATGCAAGCTCTGCCTCAAGTTGGAAATCTGGGCCTATTATTTTTTCTGCTATTCTTTATCTTTGCTGCATTAGGAGTTGAGTTATTTGGCAGATTAGGTAAGTTTGTTCAAATTGTTTATATATTTGAAAACATTGAAATTTGATATGTTTATAATGAATTTTTCAAATTTCTCTTCATAAATTCTCTTAACTCTTACCTTAAATTTTTTAAATTCTTTCATTCTTATTTTCCAAACAATTTAATATAAATCAATTATTACATGGTATCACTTATTATTTTTTTAAACTTACAACCAATATTCTTAATGAGTTTAAATTATTTAATAGTATCAAAATATTAAAATTATTTTGAATTTAAATTCTTAAAATACTTTAATATTCCCAAAAGGTAACATCAACATCATATTTTATCTTATTTTTTGTTAATATATTAAATAAGATTTGTTTAATAATTGTAGAATCAGTTATTAAATATAATTCTATTGAAAATATATTATAGCTTGTTTAGCCTAAATCCAGAACTGCTTATAGGATATGTATACATACACACATACAATAAAAAAAATTGAAGATGAAAACAATTTTCAGATATCTGAAAATTACTTCAGTTATAAAATTAAGGAAAAAATCTGGTTTTAAATATTATTTTAATTTTTGTCAGAAGTTTCCTAATTTCTCTTTGTTCTACTAAGAAATGGCCTATATCAGCATTATGATTTTATTTTTAATTTGAAATTTAACCTTTTGTACTCTGTAGACAACTTTGTTCTCCATGCAAAATATTTGTCCTGCCACTGCAGACATCTTCAATTGCTGAATTATAATTGCATGGTTGTGTTGTCATGTCCTTCTATGGCAACAGTGAAAACAGCCTTAACTGAAATTGAGAACTTGGCTTCTGCAATACAATGGTAGGGGAAGTAATACTTGTGAATAATGTCATTCTAAATATTAATAATATATTCATTAACAATAACTCACCTTATTTTAAAATCAAATATGAAACAAACACATTCTTCAAAAGATTGTTAGAAGATGAAATGAGCTAGCATCAAGTAGCATTGAAATTATGAATTCTATGGATCAGTGGAAACATTGTGGTAACATCAAGAACAAAGAAGTTTGAACAAAATTTAGATTGTTACTGACTCTTCACAAAGTTATCAACAAAACCAGTCTTGTTCAGATCAAATTGGGTCACCAGAAAAGTGTCTTTATATGAGATAGGAAACTGAAAACAATTTTTTTTTTGCAAGGCAGTAGATGTGGCAGAATATGTTGAAACCAGCTCAAAAATAATGATAGTATGCCTTTGTCATATGGATTATTATGACAGAGAAGTCAGAAGAAAAAACATTTTCTCAATTAATCAGTATTCAGCAGAGAAAATAGTGAGCAATTAAAATAGTTGACAAAACCATGAAGCTTTATTTCACTGTCATCTTTTCAGATGATTCATCATTTGTTCAATTTTTGAAGAGCAAATAAGAAGTTTGTTGAACCACCTGCAACCTGCTATCAAATATGGCAGATTGATACATTGTAGTGTAGGGAACAATTTGGAACACTAGTCATTCAGAGTGTTTCTGGGATGTGTGGGAAAATCATTTCAGAAAAATATATATCTAATCTGCTAACAGTTCTTCTAATTGTTACTGATTGTTAGTTACTTTTAATAGTTATTGATGGTTGGTTACTTAAAACTTGTAATATTTACTGATGGTTAGTTACTTGAAAAAATCAGCATTTTTTTTTTCATAGAAGTTTAAGCTATTTGATATACAGCAAATAAAATAAGATCCAAGAACAGGAGAACCAAAAGACTTCATTCCCATGGCCAAGTCAGTTTTCTGACATTAATCTAATTGAACATGTCTAAGTCACTTTGGATTGAAAATAAAGATCATATCAGGTGGTATATCCTATAAAAGATGATAAATGGGATCACTAAGAGTAAAAAAAAATCTGTCAATAACAAATCCACTGAAATTTAATTTGCATATTAAAATATTCTTGTATACAAAGACAATTATGTAGATATCTATTATCAATCAAGAGTTTTTATTTAATGATATAATTATCATTAAATAAAAATTCTTGTTTGAAAATAGATATCAACTTAATTGTCATTGTATACACTGAGAAAAAAGATACTAAATTGTTATATTATTAAAGATATTTCTCAAAATGTTCATAAGGAATGAAATTAGAATATTATTATCTCACTGAAGTATTATATAATTCTTTCAGCAAGATCCATGTTGTATTAAACTTATCAATATCAATATATATTAAATAAACAGTATTTACATATATTCTTAGATTCTTACTATTTAGTGTCTTAATGAATTATTAAACCTTACTGTGGTATTATATATATATACAATAGATATTAGTTTAATATTGTTTAAGGTTTTAAAGTAAAAATAAATTTTGTTACAACCATTATTGTGTGGAAAGTAATGTTTATTTCATTTGAGACTTAGATGTACAGCATATTTTCTTTTTGTTTCTTGATGTTTGTTTCCAATAATGTTTCTATCTTTAGTTGCTTCTATTTCATAATTATCTTTTCTTTACTTATTAGTATTTTATTCTGTAAAAATCTTTTTCCTAATTCATTAGTGTTTTGCCTTACCACTATTGAACAAAAAATACAATGAGTTGTAATGAAATCTGGTTGAATTTAGTTTTTCTTTCTCATCTGATTTCTTAGGATAGAGAAATATTGATTTTGGGGACATCTAGAATTGCTCTCTACTTGTTTCTATTCTTCTTATTTTACATTAATATTCTACTTCATGGTTTTTTTCTTTGCTTATTCTTAAACAATCTTTTCACTTGGTTAGCATTCTTTCTGAGAAATCCAGATTGTTAATTCTGAGTGGGAAGGATGATATATTCCTTCTAAATATTTGCCACATATTTGGCAAGTTTCATTTATTTCCTTTTGCAGGATCAAATTTCAATAATACCTGATGGCAAGGTTTTGATCCTGAGCAGCAAACTCTTCACTTTCTGATTTGATACCTGAACTTCTCAACCATTGCTGTTTTCTCCTTGTTGGTATAAGACTTTTGGATTCTGGCATATTATTTTCTGGGTTATTTTTTTTTTTTTAATTAACCAAATTATTTTAATCTGTGACCCCTGGTTCTCTGAACAACCAATTTCAATTGCTTGGCTTTTTTAGTTGCTCCTATTTGGGTGATCATTTATTTTTTATCTACTTAAAACCTGGTTTCTAGTTTGCATGCCATTTTGTAGAGAGAATTCAGTTTCTTTGCTTCATGATGCTAGCTGATCAGCTTGAGTAGTTGGTTATTTTTCTTTGTCAGGTAGCCTATTAAGTCTAGATTTATTCTATGTCAATATGTTGCAGGATGGTGTAGGCAAAACACTGTAACACGCAATTTGTTTTTTTATAAATCATCAATTTAATTGCATAGAATGTTTCTTTCTAGAATTATACACATCATCTCTGATATAATTTCAAATGTTAAATCCAAGATGGAAGCCATCTAACCATTATATGGATTCATCCTGTTTTATATTTGTTTTCTTTTTCAGATTGTTCTGAAGAACATCCATGTGAAGGACTAGGAGACCATGCTCATTTTAGACATTTTGGAATGGCATTCCTCACCTTATTTCAAATAGCAACTGGAGATAATTGGAATGGAA
This sequence comes from Acanthosepion pharaonis, assembly GCA_903632075.3. Classification (NCBI taxonomy): domain Eukaryota; kingdom Metazoa; phylum Mollusca; class Cephalopoda; order Sepiida; family Sepiidae; genus Acanthosepion; species Acanthosepion pharaonis. The sequence continues at coordinate 688,276 of CAHIKZ030004089.1, read as the reverse complement.
TTATGAAAGTAAGTAATATAACTATCTTTTCAAGAGCCAGATCAAACCAAAAAGAAGTGTTGCTGTCATATCTGGGATGGAGTTGCCCAGTAGTCAATTTCCAGCCTTGATTGAGTTCAGAAACATTTCCACAACCTTGTAGGCAATTAATTATTTTCTACTCTACAACTCCTATTCTACAGGCAAAATGTTGCAAGTATCTCACTACTCTATTGCTATTTCCATGGCAAATGTTCTGGCAAGCTACATTCTTTAGTTCCACTAGTTATAACCTTCACATCTAGAACATGTCATACCATGTACAATGGAACAAACCATTCTCTTTGTATTTCAATAGAAAGAAAGAAGTTCATTCAGACAGCTTCTTTCCAAGAACTGCTGTTTCGTAGAACAAACTCCCAGAAAGATGCATAACCAATCACTACAATCTGTACTCTTTGGCAACCAATATCTTTCTTTCTTACATATCCTCTTAATCAGCACTTATTACCTCCTCTTCTTAAAATCAATAATCTCAGTCAATAACCCTCTACCTTGAGTGGTTCATGTGACTTGTATTAAATGAACAATTAGAAAAAAAAATTAAAAATTAACTTTGATTTATTAACATCAGTTTTCTATTAATTTATTGCTTTTATATCAATTTATAAATTTTATACCATTTATAAAATTAGCACAACATAGTCTTTCCATTGCTTATCAATTTCTCTACCTACTTTGTGTCTTTCTATGCTAAAATTAGTAAATAGGAGCCATAATTTAATAAATTTATTAAATTACCCATTTTTTATTCCTAGCATTAATTTTATTGTTAATGTAATATTTTAACTGCATAAATGACTGATTATGTATCCAATATTTTATCTTAATATAAAAGCACCTAATTTATTAACTGGGTTTTGTTTTTTTTTCATTTCAAATCATTTTAATGAATTTTGTTTATGAAAAACAATAGATTTGAAAGATAAATAGTTAATAATAGAGGTTGAGAATCTAAGGTAAGTTATGTAAATATGATATGTGAGTCTTCTTTGATAGCAAATTAAAACTGAAAAATCACTTGAATTAAACATCAATGATATGCAGAGGTTTGGTGATGCCAAAGGCCAACTCCTTTATTGTATGCCTGTAAGACTCAAGTAGAGGGACCTATAAGGCCTAGTATTGAGAAATGTGGGAAACGAAGACATTTTAAATATGTAAAAATATATGAAACCTGAAATAAACACTTTATTCAAATATAAACTAAATTTGAATTTCACTCTTTGATTGGATGCCCTCCTGATATGGATGCCTGGGGTTGTCCCACCCTCTGCACTCCTTCTGCACTCTGCTGTTAAACATGAATAGTTGAGAAGTTAAAGGGCAAAAACTCCTGTTCTGGTTTCCATTTGAATCTATAGTATTTATTTATTTAACTCTATATTTATCATATCTATATGAGAGGGTACTGAAAAGTCCTCAGCCTAACCCACTTACCAAACTCTAACTGAACATCAGAAGTTTTTAATCCCTTCTTGGTTGGTCCAAGAAATTTTCTACATCCACCTGTATTTATCACCTTTATCTTATATTTTTTAATTTTTCTGATAATTGCTGAGTTGATGTTAATTTTATATAATTATTTTTGCAACTATAGTCTCTCACTTGGCATAGTATTTATTATACTGAGATATTTTAATATTTTCTGTATTGTGTGAACATAAATTCTAGCATAGTTATTACTAAAAGGACTTTCAGTAATAACTGTATTTCAGAATTTATGTTCACACAATAGATAAAATATTAAAATATCTCAGCATAGTAAATACTATGCCAAAAGAGTGAATTATTATTGTCATTACCAATTGATTCATACATATTTTTTGTTTTAGGACACCTTGAGAGAAGATTGTGATGCATCAGATGACTGTGAGAAAAACTGCTGTGTCAGTCCAATTATAGCTCCAGTCTACTTTGTGGTCTTTGTGTTGATGGCACAGTTTGTCCTTGTGAATGTTGTCGTCGCAGTTCTCATGAAGCATCTTGAAGTAAGTTATAAGCAACAATATTATGATATATATATATATATATATATATATATATATATATACACACACACACAACTGATATGATTAATTACTCTATAACAAAGTGCTGAGCTTAGATTTATTGAGAACAAAAATTCAATTGTATACATCTGAAAAAATTTCAAAATATAAAAATATGAGAGTTCAGCAAACTTGCCTTTTTAACTTTAAATTATAAACTAAACATTAAATTGAATAAAATTGTTAGATGTTGCATGACAAATTTGAATTTAACTTTTATACTCAATCAGATTTTTAATTTGTATATAATCTCAGGTTGGCATATTCAGTATGCAAAGTTTAAAATGTATAAATCATATTTTGTCTTTATTTGATTTTTTTAGTTTGACTATACCCAATATTTTCATTATATGCAGACATTTTTTCAGGTTCTTCTTGTTTTGATTTTTTAAAAATATACTTCTGTTTTTATATCAATAATCTAAAAATATTAATGCAAAAAAATGTCTATAATTTCTACTGCCTATTTCAGACTTGCTAATATGGAAAATTTTCTCATATTTAACAAATCTGTCCTGTGTACATTGCAGAAGGAAAATAAAAGAGGAATAAGACTCATTATAATAAAATAGATTATAATAATTTCTACTACAAGATTTGTTAGTTTACTAATTCATATACTTTGAGAATGGATCTTTTTTGGCAACTAACAATATGATGTAACAACACAAAATCATCTGTTTATCTTGTTAGATGTGTTTTTGATATTGTAAAGAAAGATAAGTATTCACATTTTGAATATTTACAACAATTATAAATTAGTGGACAAAAGGAGAAAACTTTATACCACAAGGCAACAATGCTTTATATCTGGTTGTTAAGCATTTTGCTTACTTTCTGTGTACAGTAAAATGTGTAAATATACTCTTTACTAGTAGGTAGGTAAGTCCTAATAGTCTTTATAATAATGAAAGTACGTAACTTCATTTTGTAACATTAAAACACTAGTATGTTTTTATGAGAATAATATAACATTGCCTATATATATGTAAGTTCTTAGTGGGAGTAATATATAAAACCAATTTTGAATGAAATTACTATTGGTTGTAGTTTGGTGCAGGGATTTGCATTCAAAAAAACAAATTGTTCTCTGAATATTTCTTGCATTTCAGAAAGAGGTAAAATGGATGAGAATATTTTTGTTGGATAAAAAATTTGTTCAGCATTTTTTCTTGATGATTAAGAAGACAAGATAAACTATTGAATGAATTTTTTTTTTTTTTGCGAATTACTGGATTTACCATGTTACCATTAATCTACAAACCAAAACGTGTAAATCAAACCTTGAATAACCTTATTTGGTTAAATAAGGTTATTCAGGGTCTGGTTTGCAGAGTTCCTGCATTATTCCTGCAATTAGTTAAATAGTAAAAAGATGGTGAGTAAGTTCATGTACAATTTTTGTTGTCTCATTGGAGTTTAGCACACAGGGTAAGTAATTCAAACACAGTCTGTCATCTAGAGACAGTTTTGGATTAATGAATGAAGAAAGATTATATATGCATTAGTTTTCAGGTAAACCCAAAGATTGACTTTAAAATCCTGTCTTTTGCTTGAAGACACATCTCTTTTGATTATTTTGTTTATTAAATCATCTCTCAAATTAGCAGAAAAACTATTAATAAAATAGAATGGGGGACTTCTGTCAAGGAAACCCTTCCATTCATTTCTGTAGTGAGAATCAAATTTTCTTAGAGATAACTAGGTTTATTGATTGTTATAAATAAACTTTAAAAATATTGTTGAATTATTGCTATGTATTTTTCTTCTTTTTTGATTTTTCTTTCTATTGTATCATAATAAATACACAAGAAACTCTACAAAAAAAATTAAATAAATTAGTTTCATTATTAAAATATCTGGAACAATTGTCAACATATTTAGATTTTACTTGTTACTAGTAAGGACACTGTAAATAGAATTAAACAAATCTAAGATAAATAGAAAAATAAATTTTTATTCAGAATATTATTTTTAAATGTCTATTTTTAAAAGTTTGTATAATCATTATAAAGTAATTAATTTTTTTATTGTTTATCTTTTAGACTTCAATATTTACATTATTGTTTGTTTTTTAAAGTTCAGTTTATTTCTATGATGCCTTCAATATATATATATTTTTGTATTGGTATTGTTGTTTTGTATTGCATGTTTATTTAAAATTTTGGTTACTACAAATTCTTAAGAGAATCTATAATCTCAATATTGCTATACTGACTTTTTCATTTACTGACCAACAAAATTTTATTTTCAGTGAATTGATAAATTTAAAGCAGCTTTGAGGGTTGATTATTATTCAGTCATTCATATATTCCCTTGCAGATTTTTCATGTGTTACTTGATTATTTCAATAAAATACATGTTTAAAATATTGGACATTATTTGAAAAATGAATTTGCTTGATGTAACAATAATCAATCAAATATAACTTGATTTTTCAATTTCAAGATTTAATGTTTCATTCTTTATTTCAGTGGCTTATCTTCATTAATTCTCATAACATTGATCACTTATTTGAGTTAAGAATTTAGAACTCCTGCTAAAAATAATATAGATGAAATTTATAAAAATGATAACATATTCTTGATACATTTATTAACAACCATAAAACTATGACTGTTCTGAATTATAAGGTGTTGCTTAAAAATTCTTGGCTTCCAAGAATCTGATCAAATATCAGATTTTGTTTTTGGTGGGCAATGGTATCTTGGACATGCTGAGAATGTTTTAGCACTTCCTCATATATATTATGTAACCATTTAAGCAAAATCTATATTCCTTTAATTAACTTTCTCAAATAAACTATGCAATGAAAATTTGATGTTCAAAATTTTTCTGTCTGACCAAGATGAGATGGTTTTAAAGGGGTTAACATTTTTTTTTATGATATGACCAACTGAAAATTGTTATACATACACACACACACATATCTTTATGTGCCTATGGGCATACATATAAATAAACAATGTATTAATTATATATTAAACAGCTAGCACTCAACAAGTTTTACTAAAATTGGCTAACAAAATCAATTTAATTAAATATTCCTAAAAATGGTCCTGATGTTTACAGATGATTGAAAATATTTGAATAAAAAACATTATGAATTTTTCACAGTTGTTTTTATAAATTTGCTCTCAATGTACAACAATTTATATATCAACTAGAAAATGTTATAAAAAGTTTAACAGATCTTGTTGACCAATTATAAAAAAAGTATTTGTATAAATAATCATGTATACAAATGTGAATCTGCACATGTATGTGGTGTGCATATTTATATAATTAGTATAATTTCATATGCAGCTGCAAAAACAACAGCTGAACTGCCAACAAAGCCTTTATCAGATAATGACCCTGGGATAAGGCATGGTTTACTACCAGGATGCCCTGAGTTAGTGGTTGCCATAGTAGCACCTTATTCTACTAATAGACTTTTGTTTTCTATCAATATGGGAATGCCAGATGGAAATGTATCTCTATCATATATGAAGCACAGGTTGAAAAGTTCTTGACCCCTCAAAAAAACATGACCTAAAGCCATCAAACATACACACTATTCTATACATTTTGCAGTTCGTCTTGATACAGTGTTTTTCATTAATCCTTCCAAAAGAAATTCTGAAGTTTGGTCATTGAAATACTGCTGTTGCTGTGACCTTCAAAATTTTCTTCACTTTCACATGTAAAAGGAATTTTGTAAACAGGAAATAGAGAAAATCTGATGAGTTGAGTGGATGGCCTATGACATCAAACCACAAATTATTCATAACATTCATTGTCTTATTAGCCCAGTGAGTAGATGTCAAAAACAATCACATTTCCACAATTTTCCTGTTTTCAACTTTACCATCCCAGCAAGTTTGAGTATTCTTTATTAACTATTTGGTCTTACTTTCTTGCTGACTTTTGGGTCTTAAATTTTTTTTTCCATAGAAAACTTAAATACTGCTAAATGCATGATCTATGGATCATAGTTATTTAATCATGTTCCATCAACAGTGACAAGTTATTCCAAAAAGCTATCACCAAAGTAATAAAAATACAGCAAAATCTACTTGGCAATATTAGTATTATTTCTGATCAGTGTTCAAACATTTTGGCACTTACTTAACTGACAATCTCTGCATAGCGAATTACTCATGAATTATATACTCAACACATTCCCTAAGTAACTCTAGTCTCTCAGCAATTCTTGACCAAGAACCACCAACAGATTAAAATTAAGATATAAACATGATGAACAATCTCAGGAGTTGACACACCACTGAAAGCCTCCTTGACTCTGCTGCATCTTGGCTCTCAAGATTTTTGCAGGTGTGACACTCATTATGCAATGTTTATGTCATACACTCACAAATTTTCTTTGGGGTTTCCATTTGCAGAAACAGGATCTTCATGATGTCTTGGAGCTCAACCCATAAAAATATTTAACTTTTCATTGGCATAGTTCAGTCAATGATCTGAAGCAAATAAAAAAAAAAAGGATCTTGCAATTTGCAATATATTTCTAGTTACAGTGATTCAGTAATGAGCTGGGAAGTTGGTCAGGTTAAGAACTTTTCGACATCCTCTCATATTGTTGTATTCATAAATTTTCGGTCAGTATTCATGATTCCAGATATAAAACATTAATTCAAGGATGTCAGATTTGAATCAATTAATAAAAGATGACAATGTCAATATACTGACCAGTGAATGTGAATTTTAGCTGGAAAGACTAGATGATGTTCTAATACAATTTGAAATTATTAGCATTCTTCAAGTTTTAAAGCTCATGCTGTCAAAGAAATCCTGCATAATGTGGTATTTTCCCAGTATTGGTTCTCTTCATTTGATTTACAATCTCAATCCCAAATTTATGCCATTGTTGACAGGCAACCAATTTTAGTAAGATCACTCTATACTGTTTTGATATAATGATGGGATTCTCTCTCCACTTTCAAGATATTGTAAGGACATATCCCATCTCTTTGTGATGCATTAATGATTGTGTAGTGTCATAACCTCTTCAGAATACATATTTTGAATCTGGTTACCAACCTTTATTAATCAATAAATTTCATTCGTCTTTCCTAGTATCATCAAAATGTCCCAGAATCTGTAACAGACATATAATCAAGTCTCTATATTTGCAGGGGTCACATGTCAACATCTTTCATATAAATCTGCCTTTTTTAATGTTTATACTCTCAATCAAATGCAATTTACATAAACCGAAATATTTATGCTGACATTACAATTGATAGAACAATGTTTAAATGTGTTGAAAATTTTCACATTTCATTATTTTTAATTTAATTCATTCTCAAGTGTCACAATCATCACTGTATTCAGTCAGTCCTTCTTTATTAGTGTTTACAGAGACCAAAGCTGAACTGAGACTGACACTGATATTACTAGTTTTACTTAAGAGTTGCCTTGAAGTTTTCTTTTTAAGGAACATTGTAATTGGAAGCTGATTTTCTTTTTCTTTTTGTTTCAACTTATTGAACATGTTTGTGTCTGATATTAATCTATCATCAAATCTCTTTTTGAATTTCACTGCACAAATCATGTTTGGCATCACACATTGCTTGCGCTTGGTTTTCCAAATTGAGCTTCTTTTGGCATGGTTCTTATTTAACATATTCCTCATCTTCAGTGCTGAAACAAATCAGATGCTTAACTTCATTATCCATTAGTGTTGTAACCTGTCAGTTAAATCATTATTGTCTTTTTCTTTTTGAAATTCTCCAAAACTACCATTTATTCTCTTGGTTAGCATCTTCATTTCTCTGATGGTTTCTTTGTACAAATCCCCTTTGAAGTAGTATGTACAACCTCAAGCCACAATTCTTTTCAAAAATTATTTACAGATTTGTTTTGATCTACTCCAGCATGCACTTTATTAGGAAGAAATATTTATATATCGCAAAGTTCTTCCAAAACTGAATTCTTTTAAGATTGTAGTCATTATCCATGGCCATAATGATTCAAGCTAGACATCTCTTATTGATGTTACTCTAAAAGGATTGATTACTCTCAGGTTGAACAGTTCAATATACAAGGAAGTATTAAGAAAAAGATCACTTATATACCCCTGATAACATTGGCTATCTTGCATATGGAGGACTTTAAAATCAAATCTCCTTTTTTCCTCTCAATATTTCCTGACTTCAGAGATGCAGCAGTGATGGAACTATTTCAGGAAAAAAAATGTTGTTATCTTGGCTATATATATATATATATATATATATATATATATATATATACACTACATTCAGTATAAAACATTCTTTGCTACACACTTTAAGCATTCTTGGGTTCTCTCTAGGGCCAGGCTTCAACATACTGACTGCACTGTTCAGACTACTATTGTAACCCAATGACATGGTCCCTTAGATCTTAAGGTTTTCTTTTCAGTTGCTATAGACTGTGTGCTGAGGTATCTTTTTCCAAAATAATCTCACCACAATGGCACTAAAACCTTTTTCCAATTTATATCTCTTTGCTTCTGAGCTTCTTGAATTTATTGGCTTTAGTACCTTCATAATCAGTTGAAGCAGAAAATTTTGGAACCAGCTTTTGCTGTCAGAAAAATTTGATTATATCCTGCTATTAGGTGAATCTCTTGTATAGAATGAGGGTTTTAGCATAAATCATACCAATGATCACAAGCAAAATTTTCTTGTGGTGTCATGTGAAGCATCACCATTTTCAATATCACTTGATCATATATTTAAACTACCCACTGCTTCACTTAACTCAGTTTTTTGTTTCTGTATACTATAATACTTTCACTAATACCAAACTGTACAGTTAGTAGGCTGCATACAAGAACACTTCTAAATATTTTTCTAGAAACCATACTTTCTCATCCAGAGTATATCACTTTCTTGACCCCTTTGGGTTTTTGCGTGTCACTATATTCCCTTTGCTAATGGCCCATTGCTACTGACAAAGTATTAACTGTATAGAGATTACTTTTAGAATAAAAAGCAGAATGTAAATACAGAAAATACTACCCAACAGAAAAGAGCACAAGTCAGCATATTAAGACAAAATTTAAAGACTGAAGATATACATGTAAGTTAACAAAATCTTTGGTGAATGTCAATCCATAAATCCAGATCCTGCAAATACAGAGACCTGACTGCAAACTGAACAGGTAAGGTAAATTGTCAGAGTTAAGTTATTTGCTTAATTAATCATTAATATTTTTTTATTAAATGTACTTTTTATATAGTATTTTCACAGTACTATATATATATATATATATATATATATATATATATTGCTTGTCATGAACAAAACAGTAAACAATATCTCTCAACCAAGCCCATTTTTGATTGGACTATTTCTGAAATACTGCACATATTTTAACTATATATAAATAAATAAATATAATTGTGTGTGTATATATATATATATATATATATATATATATATATATGGTACTTATTGGAAAGTGCTCAATATCAGTGATAGAGCTAACATATTTAGTTGAATTGATGTGAGTTTGTGACCCTGGGTTTTACGCTATTTGTGATCATCAGACAAACCCTGACGATTGCAAATCGTGTGAAACCCAGGGTCACAAACTCACCTCAATCCAACTATATATATATATCTATATATATAATGATTAATACAAATATAAAATTTGTCACTTGGCTGATTGCTGTTATATTCAGTATCTTGACTGCAGAGTTTCATATGGACCCTCCATCAATCAATCTTTTTACTTGTCAGGAGATACCAGTAATTGACTGCTTATTTTCTCTTGATTGGTTCATAAAAAATGCAGTTTTAAAAATAAATTAAAGAATAATCTTAATTTGATTTTGCCCACATCTTAAGAAACATAAGAGACAGTCTCTACAGTTTTGTTAATGTCTTAATTTTAAATTTTAGTTAAATATTTTTGAAACAAGATAACAAAGTGGAGCAACATGGCTCAATTTTGTTATCTTGTTTAAAATAAATATCTGTGTGATTGTGATAGATTTTTAATGGTCAGAGCTCTATGACTTAGTATTTCTTACTCATTCCAGCAACAACAGAAAAGATGACAACAATAAATTAATAACAGTAATAATTTGCAAACTAACTAGATATGAATCTCTCATAATTTTATTCCAAATCATTTTCATTTATATTTTTAATTGTAATACTTGCTTTTTATGACAAATGCTGGTTTAAACTTTTAATTAAATATTTTAAATATCTTGGGATTTTTAAACAAAAATAATTTTTTCAGTCGCAAAACATTCTATATGCTGTCAATATTAAATCATACAAACTTTGTTTTTACTGTTTTATGCATTCAACATTAATTTAACAATTTTGACATCTGTTATATACTCTTTATAAAAATGGAATTTGTTTTTCATTTTTGTTGCTGTTATTTGATTTTGCTTTTGTGTTTAATTCCAAATATTATTAATATTTTGTCATTATTTGTTAAAAAAATACCAGAATTTTTTAAATAAGAAAATTAAGGCTTTACAGCTGCATATTTGTTGATTTTTATGAAAATACTCATAATTTTTTTTAATATTATATGTATAAAAAGCAGCAAATTTAATGTCTATATTTATGAACATCATAAACCATTAAATTTGTTTTAAAATATGCACAAGCTTTGCAATTGAGGTTTTATGACTTTTACTGATGGAACCAAAAAAACAAAAAAAATCAAATGTGGTCAGTTTACTTTGCTGACTTTACAGAAAATATTTTGCTCTTCCTTGCTATTCTTTATCCTTTTTTCTCCACCCCATTTTTTTCTTTGCTCCCTATTCTTGCATGTTTTGCTGGGTCTTCTAATTCAGTTTGCTGTATCTAGTCAAGGGTAAGTGATGTTTTTGTGAGGGACAATTTTCTTTTAAGGCAGCAAAAATGATGGTGATTATGATGACATTACGATTGCTGCTTCCTGGCCAATAGAGGTCACCACATGCCCTTGTCAGCACTGCTGCTTACTGCTGCAGTGAGTAAAATCAATGTTGCATGCCTACCAGATTTGTAAGGTTTGTACTAACCTCTTCCTCACCAGGAGACGTACAAATACAAAGAACTGGATGATGACATTGAGGAAGAACTTAGGCAAGAATTGCAGGATATTCGTATGCAGGAAAAGCAGGAGATGTACGAACTGAAGGTGAGATGGACACTAAAACCTGGATGTACGAGTAGGCTTTCATAATGTTCCCAACGCATCACAATGCTCTGATCCTGTTGAATAATCAGGAGCCCAGAAATTCACAACAGAATAACTTCATTAGGGTTAATAAATAAAGAATTATTAGACAAGCAAAACATTTAGGTTTTAAGTATTTCTTAGCTATTTGAATATATTACTACCTAATACTTATCTTATACTAATTCCTCATTTATACTAAATAGGATAAAATATTAATACTTTTCAATATTTTTGAACTACTGTAAAAATATGTTTATTTTTTATATCTTATAAAATTAAAAATGCAAACATTTCAAGAACCATTATATTTCACTGCATCTAGCACATACATCAATTTTAACTTGCAAAATTTTGGAAAAAAAATGAGTAAGTATAAAATTAAAGAAAATTTTTAAAAATAACTTTCAGTCTGTGGGATATGTGGTAAATATTTTTTTTTATTTATATATATATATATATATATATATATATATATATATATATATATATATTTAAAATATAGCATGATCCTTATCACCAGAAAATAACACTAACTCCCAAAAAAGGTTATAAAAACTTACTTAATATATTTTTCAATTTAGAATTCTCTTAATTTGTGTTAAGAAATTTGAAAACATCCTAAAACTTGCAATCAATAATGTTACTGTATAAATTTACTAATATTAAATGTTTTTTATTTTACTTGACAATAATTGGATTCAATGAAATAATTAACACTTTTTAACATATGGTAAATCTTATCAAAAATATAATACAAAAAGAAAATAAATTTCTTTTCATATTTATTTTTATAAGTACATTTTATTTATTAGTTTAAATTTCATTTTCAGTTATTTTTTTCATTAATATCTTTGATAAAATAGGATTGAAATATATTATTGCATGAACAAAGCATTGCAATTTTTACTTTTGTTGCCAGCTTTTAAAAAAAGACCACTAGCAAATGTGTTATATTGCAATAATTATTTTTATATTGCTTCTCAAGACTTAGGAAATGACTACTACCAAAAATAGAAATTTATTTCAATAATGTTGTAATGAATAAGCAAAAATACTGAATTGGTTTGTGAAGATTTGTTTCTGTTGAGTTTTTGAGGTACTATTTTAACTGTAAATAAAGCAGAATTAGATAATATATTTTTATTCAATAAGAGGAGATGATGTCTAATGATTTAAGTAATTTTACTTTTTATTCAATCACAAAACTAAATAATTAAAGTGACAATTTATTAAAAACTTAAAAAAATTGATTTTTGGAAAATTGGTTATCATTTCAATAAAAGCAACTAGTGATCATTTGTGAATATGACTTTCTACATAAAATATATTAATAACTGTAAACTATTATAACATCAGAGATTTGCCATTGTATTCTTTCAGCATTTTCTTTTTTTTCATCTCTTTTACTTACTGAATCTTTAAATAACCATCTATTTAGGGAATGTTCATGCAATAAGTGAAAATTTGCTAATATATATCAGAAAATTATTATAAAAACAGCTTTGAATGAATTGGTTGGCAGGCCTACCATTTCTTGAATTGAGTAAGGGTATTAAAATTGAAAAGTGGATAATTACTTGTGCTAACTTCACCCCCCCCCATAATTTCACTATCCTAAAGAAAAAAAAATTAGTAGACACAAAATAGCAAATTCACTAGAGACAGAAGTAATAAAATTTTCTTTTGTTTATCTTCAAAAATTCAAATCAAATAAGGAATTAACTTTGCTATTTAAAATCAGAATCAGAAAAGATTTCATTGTACTAACTTAATATATTTTCATTAATATATAACATAAATAAATACTAAAAGTACATTTTCTTTTAAGTTGGAACAAAACTTTCTATTTCTCATCTTGAAGCTTAGGAATCTTAATTTTGTGCAATTTTTAAAATTTTAATGAACAACTGCTCTTTATTTTTGGTAACTATTGTTCTATGATACAATGTGGTTGATATTAGAGTAGAAACAATTTTCTGTAAATTTCAGATGAATCATTTTTATTTCAGGAATTATTGAATGAGATCAGTAATCTGAACAACTTTTGGCATTAATAGGACCTTCTATTTTTATTTTGCATTGTATATAAGTTCTATTGATATTACAGAATACATTTTATTTTTTCTCAGATGTAATTTGTTATATCAATCACTTCCAATCAAAAACAAGTGCAAAGATAAGAAAGGGAAATAAAAAGAAAAGTAGCAAAGCTCAAACAATAGATAACAAATGATAGTTATCCAATTTTGTATCTTAAAACAAAGTACATATGACTTCTTGTCAAGTCTTTGAAACGTCATTGTCATTAAAGCTTGAGAAGCAAGGATTTCCTTATCTTTGTAACATAAAAATATATTATGAGCTTAGAAATGTTGTTGTGTATGAGTTGAAGCTAACAAAGAAAAGAACATTATGTCAGATTTTATTATGCAAGTCAATATTTTCACAATAAATTTGATATTAACTGGTGTTGTTCAAATTTTCAAAATATATGAACAATATATTCTGTGGGTTTCAGCTTTATATCTTTTCCTATTTAAAAAAATATTTGCAATAACTTATTTTAGGGTTTTAAATTAATGGCAACACAGCTTTTTATTTATAAATAAATTCAAATGATATATGCCACAGAAACTCATATTTTATTAAAAATATATACATGAATAAATTCTTTTATCATTTTATATATTATTAATAAGGACTCCTGGACTCTTCATCAATTTTTCATCCATTGATTTTATTAACTTTTCTACTGTTTTCACTTTAATATTATTTGCAGCAGTTTTTATTGCTTTCTGGAGATCTTCCTTGCTTGAATATTGTTTTACCTTCTCTTTTAATGATGATTAAACATTGTCAAGAGAGGTGTCTTTGGTAAAATGGACAATAATCAACCTGTACCACCTTATTCAAGAACTTACAATAATTTTCTGTATTTATCTTGTCACTATCGTTAACTCTAAAAATTCTTTTACTGCCTATCATATTAGCCCACTTCCCCATTGTTGTCTTCTAAGTCCTGTTCATTAACTTTCCATGAAGGACCCAACTTCTAAGCTAGCTATCTGGTTCATCCAATTTAGCTCTACATTCATCACATAAAATTACTGTTAAAATTAAAATTACTGTCCAACTAGATGTTCTTCTATTATGTTTTCTTCAAGTTTGTAATTTGGTTGCTTTCATATCTTTAGCCAATATCCCTAATATTATGTATCTTTTGTCTTTGTTTATATTCACACCACCAACTTTAAATACTTTCTTACTAGTCTATCCACTTTTCTTGCTTAACCATTTTTAATTTTTCTTAAATCTCTTTGTGGCATTCTTACATTTTTTTGCTTGTTCTTGCTAATGTTTTGAATTTTTCTTTTTGATTATTCTATGACTTCAGTTCACTTTTCTGTAAATTCCAACACTGTGTTCCCACCACCCAATAAAAATACAATATCTTGTTTCTCTTGTATTGTTTACAACTGATGGCAATTTTAGAAATAAAATCTCAATTACTATTATATATATTTATTTTCAATATGATGAACAACCACTGAATTGCATAATAAAATCTCATACAATCAAATAAGATATTGTAAATCTTTCTAATAAAAACAGATAAGACTTGCTCATATAAAAATATATTGAAAATTTCACCAACACTAGTTGGAATACCAACTTTTGTGAAAAAAAACCTTCCATAATAAAAAGTGACACAGTCTATATACTATTTGATACAATGTCTTCATCTACTTACAATCCATACAGAATTAGAATAAAAGAATTAAAAAATAATCTTAAATATAAAAATGAATGTATTTATTTATTTCACCAAACAGTTAATTTTTGGATTAATATTATTTTTATTTCTAAAGTTCTTTTTAACTTATTTTTGATATTTTCCTTATGATTAAAATAGATTTTTAAGCATCTATATTTAGCATAGCAGAAATAAAATTGCAGACTCATGACAATTTTGACAATTTCAATTTTAAACCTTTTATTTTAAAATTTTCGATGTTTTAAAATTAGAGAGAAATTTCATTGATTAACTGCATTATTTCATTAGTTTATCCATACATCATTATTAATTAAATAAAAATAATACAACCTAAATTTATCCTAAAATATCTAATGAACAGTTGGTTCCAACAATAGGATAGATCATCATTATCAACACTTTCATCTCCAAACTTTCCAACCAAATAAATTTTTAATAACTTAAAAATCATAATAAAAATTTATCAGAGTTGATCTTTAAGTTTTCAATTCCTTCTTCCTTTAATTATTTGATTTTTATTAAATTAAAAATCTGGAGCCATTTTATTATCTAATATTCTCTTACCAAATATTAAAAAATAATCCAAAAATAAAAAGAATATATGAAGACTGAAAAATGCAATAAGTCTTTATCTCTGATTAGCCATTAAAATGAAAATTCTATTGTGAATATTTTGTGCTTTGATTTTTCTTCGGGCAGATATTCTGTACTGCTACTGTTTATGCTGATGTGGCTAAAACCATGGCTCAGAAGCACATAATCGTTTTGGTGTGAAATGCTGAGTCATGCCATTATTTTCGTCATTGCTGTCGTCAACACTTTCCGTATCTGTGCGTTTGTTTGTGCACCAACTGCGCATCTAATGCTAAAACTCACTACATATGTTGGGCACTATTGTTTGTTCCAATCTAATCACACACAGCCTAAATGACTTATGTAGACAGATACTGTTTTTCACTATCACTATAAGATGAAAACCAATGTTTACACTTATTCTTGTATTAATCTTATATTTTTTTAATTTGAAAAATTTGACTTTTATTTCTCAATTATTCAATTCTCTTTGGTAACTAGTTTTGTTTCTGCATGAGATGACAAAATTCATGCAAAAATTAGCAATCAAAAATAATTTTACTAAAAATCAGAAATACATTCAACATTTGTCCTAAAATATTTCTATTTCACTCTCTTATTTAAAACATTGGTTTTGATCTTTGAATGAATTAATTCCATAAAATCACCAAGGAAAATTAGTTAATAGAATTGCTATCACGTATTACAAGAATAGCCATGAAAGCTTCTTTGCACCAAATCTATCACTTCAGTGCTCGCTAATTTTATGTCATCTTTCTGTGTCAACTTGGTATTAAAATAATGAATATTTGAATAATTATTTGCAAGACTAATTACCAGAAAATAAAGAATATTAAACTAATAGAAATAATACTGTGTATGATGTCTTGTACTTATTAATATTATATCTAATCACAACTAATTTAACGTGTAGTACTTTATTTAACAAGTGACCTGAAGTGGGCATGGTATCCAATTTAAATCCATTGAACTTAATTCTATATTTTTAACCCAGCAAATTGGACTCCAAACCCAGCATGTGCTGCTTGTTTTCATGTAGCTATCTAAGTTGTCAGTATGATATTTTTTTAAGTTTTAAGCTGACCATAAAATATTCTATGTATGGAATATTTTAAATATTTTTGTTCATTTTATTTGTCTTTAATACTATCCATTGTAAAAAAAAAAAAAAAAAAATCAATATTTTTATCTCTTGAAAAATCACAGGATAAAAATATTAATATTGGAATTAAATCTATTCATATAAAAAACAATAGTACCTAATAATTTTTATTTGCAAATTGTTCATTTTTCGATAACTTAAGCAGATTTTTAGATTTGTTTCTATAATTATGTTTTTAAAAATTTAACATGAAATACTGACATTATGAACTGTTTATAAAGATGATTTTAAAAATCCATGATTAATTTTACTGAAAAACAAAAAATTAACAAAATGATACAAATACAAAATTCAACATTAGTGAAAAAATCGTTCCAGTAAGCATAAAAATGTTTTATAATGCTGAAAACATTAATTGAAAATTGTTATTTTGAATTCTATATTGTGTGTGTATATATATATATATATATATATATATATATATATATATATATATATATATGAATAAAGTTAAAGTTAGAATTCAAATTATGTTTGTACAAAATCTCTTACAAACTATTTTTTCAGAATCTATTTTTAAGTTCTATTATTTTCTACTCATCACCACTCTTATTAATATCTCAGCAGGTAAAATTATCCCTCAAGTGATGACAAACCTGACTTTTTATCCCCACCCCCAACCCTACCTGTTGACAGTGTGGGTAAGAATTTGTTCACTAAAATTAGTTCACATCATTTTCATGGAGTGACAATTTTTCACTCTTTTTATCCATACTGTTATAGTCTTTAATAATGATTTAAAAATTTAAATGTGAAATATTCAAGTTCCATATTTCATATTTGAATTTTTAAATCATTTTAAAAATTGTTTTTGATATTGCTCTTGTACATAAAGTATTACTTGAAAATATTTTCTTAACAGCTAGGATTATTTACAACTACTTTTTTAAATCTGTGATTACTTTAGTTCACTTTCATAAGTACATTTTACAAAATGTTTGAATTATTTCTATTTAAATTTATATAATATTTTAACAACAAACTATTTAGCTTACATGTCAAAGCCATGATTTGTGTTATTCCAACATCATTATAAACAGTTCAAATCTTAAACTCTAAGATTATTTTTATTGCCTATAATTCCAAGAAGAGTCATTAACATAAATTTAATTCAGACAATTGAATTTCATCACTATGTTCTTGATGCTGTTAACACAAAATAAAAAGCAGTCATGTGTATATCATCAGCCAAGTGCATCAAAATATCAGATAGATTTCAATACTGTGTGGTTTTTCCTTACTTGACAAAGATGATGTTAGGGAACTCTATTTGATATATTTTGGAATTGTCTGCATATATGGCTGTCTATTTGGTTTCTTTTCTATTAGCTGATCCAGTTTTTTGTGAAGAAATAATGTTTTCTTCTTTTGTCATTATACTCCTGATGAAAACTGAAGACTAGATTGAATCAAACATTTTAACAAGAACATGAAAGAAGAGTTCAATTGTATGAAGAAAATTTGGAAGTTTAGTTTTTAGTCTGTTGATATCAGAATAGGGTATGGAGATTTTTACATTTTTTTTTAGGCAGTATAAATGTTAATTTAAATTAATAAATAATGCATTTGTTATATTTCCTAAGTTTCATTAAAAAGATTTTAAGAAAAAATCTTTGACATCTATTGATTTTTAGGAATCTGATTTATTTGAAAAATATTCCTATTATTCATAATTTTAATTTTGATTCTGTAATCTCAAAATGATTATAATAAGGCTTACCATATGTCCTAGTTTGACCAGGACTGTCTTGCTGTCCCATTAGAAATATCATCTGTCAGTATTGTGTGTGACAGTGGGCTCTGAAAACACTTCACAAGAAAACTAAATCTATAATAAAAATTGGAAACTGTCCTGGTTTGAGGTTTGGAAATTATGGTTATCCTAATTATAATACATTTATTCCAAAATCAAAATAATAATTATGATAATAATATTCTGACATAAGCTTCTAAAAATTAAGAGTTGGTCTTGATATGGCTATTTTCCTGAGAAGATATGCACCTCCAACTGTTTTCATTTTGTGTATTTAGACACATCTGTGAAAATGTTTAGAAATCAGCTATTTTTTCTGTTCATCTTCTGTTGTAGCTGTAAGAAGATTTCATTGATATTAATCTAACAATCATTTTTATTTATTAACATCTTAAATTTGGCTTTATTGATGAATACATCATCAGCTTTCCAACTACATTTAAAATGCATTATTTTAAATTTAAATGGTGAAAAAATTGATATCTAAACAAGTTCACAGATGTGCCTAGAAGCTCATTAAAGAATGATTACAAAAGTTGTTTTAGTAATGATGAATAAACCTTGCCAAATAATTCTGTACCTGTCATTGGAATATGACTTGTAATGATATGTTGTTCACTATGAAACAGTGAATCTGTGGTATACATTGATTGTCACTTGACAATAACCTATTTTTTTAAACATTTCTTTGTATTTATCTATGTAAATATATTGGAGAAAATAATAATAATAATAATACACTGTACCAAAATAATTGTTCTGAACTGTTGAGTTATTTTCTTGGCTAAAGACAAGCTTTTTATCTTCATATTGTCCCAAAAACTCATTTGTTGCTTTAACAATTTTTCTTTACTGAAAATTTCTTATTCTGACAAGTGATTCCAAATTTTAAAATCTCAAATCCATTTTCTTTAAATAGAATGAAAATGAATATCTTATCCTTTACTATCACTGTTTCTGCTGATAAATGAAATAGTTTTAAAATGCTACAATGATCTCTGTCATTATTTTGAATTCATTGTATTTCCATATCAATAATATCTAGTAGTTCTTGCTGAAGAGCAAGTGACAACAAGTTTCCTCATGATTCCAATACTTTCTTTGGCATTCTTACTAAATTTAGTGATGCTGTAGCCTGGATGGTTTTAATTACTCCCCACTCCCTAACACTTACACACACACTTCTTCCAGTTTTTTCAGTTCTTCAGACCAATTCTAAAAGTTCCTTTATTCACGGGTACAATCATCAACTTTATATCCTATAATTTTTTCAAGTTCTTTGACAACATCCAAATATTTATGCAACCCATTACTCTCTTGCAAGTACACTTTGTAGTTTGTTGGCTACACTGACAACAATATCCACTAATAGATTTTTATTATTTTACCATTTAAATGAACAACAAAAAACCTCAAGAAGTCAATTTTATATATTTGTATAGTAACTCTCATAAAAATCAATTTTTATGGTTTTTTTATCTAAACTTTTTAGAACTTTTGGTTTTGCTATATATATATATATATATATATATATATATATATCCTGTGGATATTTTCATAATCATTTTCCCTGACAAGCACTCAATGCTGAGAAATTATATAGAACCTCTAACATTTTTATAAGATTTATTATTTATACTGATTAGATACACAATATTATATGAAACTGTCAATTTGAACATATAGCTTCACTAGATTACCTAATTCAACAAAAAAATTCCTGTGAATGTTTAATGATGATTTTGGTCTATCCTCATCTTTGTTGTTTATTTTCCTGTGTTTGATCATCATCTACTCTGGCTTTGTTCAAGTGAATGTATCAGAAGACGCATTCAGTTTCATCCCCTCCCTAAGATACATTCAGTTTCATCCCCTCCCTAAGACACATTCAGTTTCATCCCCTCCCTAAGACACATTCAGTTTCATCCTGTACCTACAGTGCATTTACTTTCATCTTATACCTTTGACACATTCATTTTCATTCTGTACCTATGACACATAAAATATTGACATAAAAAGAAAAAACACTTCTCAGTAGTGAACATGAGACTATAAAAATGAAGAAAAACATGAACCAGAAGTTGGAATATTTCATTACCTTAAGAAGACTAGAGAATGGACTAGGGGACTAGGCCAAATTGGAAAGACACAACAAAAATGTGGGTAAAATCTCATCAAATGTTTACAACTTATCTCAAAATTTAAAACCAATCCTTGTCAATATCAAATATTAATAAAAGGAATAAACTGATCTTTTTTTTGCATATCACTGAGTTATTATATACATAGCATATAAATATGAAGACAATTTGAAAAAATTCAATTTTGATGCTTCACTGATGTACCAGAATCATCATAAAATTTTATGATGACATCAGTAAAATATGTCATGGTAATTTTTCCAAATATCTTTTATATTTGTTCATCTGTTGGATTCTCATCCAATTTTACTCATACATAACATATATAAACTAAACAATTTTTAATAACAAGTTAAAAATTTTCATTCCAATTTTAATTCTGTTAAAATTTATTCTTTGCTTATAGATTCTTATATTTTCTTTTGTTGATATTTCTGGCTTTGTAATATTTCTCACATCCTTCAGCTACTAATGATTTGTTGTGCATCTTTTTTCTATGTTTTTCTTTTTCAGTTAATCCTTATTTTAGTAGTTATTGTTTTTGTCAATCTATTTAATATGAATACTTTCACCTAGTATTAGTATAGTTCTGAAAGTAATTCAGCATAAAAGTTATACAGGTGTTTATCAAAAAATTATTTTATAATTGAATAGTAATTTCAACTGAAATAGTAATATTTATTTTTACATCCAAATAGGAGTAGATAGGTTTGCCTATCATCTGATTCACCCCCCCCCAGTTTTTTTTTAACAGGAATAAAGGTTTATCCCTTGTTTCCTGCTTAGGATTGGGTTTCTGGCTCCTTCTAAAGTCTTTTTATTCTCTTTCATTCCTAGTAGCCCCTTACATCTTAGTGGCATTATCACCTTGCTTGGGGTAAATTGATAAAAAACAAAGTATGTTCACTCAAGTGGAACTCGTATATACAATTCATTGCTAAAGATGTTGGGAAAAATAACCAGCTCATTCTATCACTTCAGGAAGTATCTTCCCCCTCTGTGATACTTTACCTTTACAAGAGTAAGATTAAACCCAAAATAATGTATTGCTACCATATCTGGGCTGGAGCTGCATAATCTTCACTTTCCAGCATTTACAGAGTTCAAAATCATTTACATGGTCTTGTAGGGGAAGACTTATTTTGCACTTTGCAGTCTCACTACAGATGCAACATTGCAAGCCTATTGTTATTTTCATGGCAAATGTTCAGGTGAACTTGAATTCTACCAGTTCAGACTTTGAGGACATAACATGCTACTTCCACAGAATGAAATCATCCTCATTTCCTCTATATCTCAAATATAAGGAGAAAGACTGATTTTGCTCCAATCTACTTCTTTGTAGACACAGACTCCAATGTGGATGTTTCTCTGAATACTATCCTCTTCAAGTCAAGTCAATTATCTGCCCCACTTATTTTCATAATCTTCACTTCCAACCATTTCTTCTTTCATACATCCCACACAATCGTTTTAATAGTAATCTTCTACCTTGAGTGGCTCTCATGCCATGTACTGAGTGAACATTTTTTTCTCAGTAAAAGTTATTTTCCAGATCATATAATTGTCCAGAATTATATATACAGTGATTTAGTCCAAGAATACACAACCTTCCCAACTTTTTACATTCCTTAGTTTTTACTGGTTTAAATATATATCATAACATTTCCAAATATACACTCTACAAGCCACAGGTTCTTACAATGTCTATAAGGAATTCTTTTCTACTTACATATCATCTCTTATACTCCAAATGTAGTAATTTTTATGATTTATCTCTTAAAATTCTTTTTGAAAACATTTGCAATTCTACATTTTATTTCCTTTGTTTATTAATCTTTGCCAAAAACTTCAAATGGTCAAAATATTCACTTTTTCTCTCAGATTCTTTTTTTTTTCATAAATTGAATTTTATTTACTTTAATTATAAAAAAACAGCTTCATATTATTTTATATTCATCCTTCTCTTATAACAAACATCATAACTGTAATAACTATATCAATTTAGCTTATCTCTTTAAAATGTAAATAAAAAAAACAGTATTGTTGGTAACAAACTAAAATTGTGGTTGATTTTGTAAACATTTCAATATTCAGATGTTATATGAATAAATATTAAACTATTAACATAATTAACTATAACTCTTCTTTTTTTTTAGTTATCATTACAATTTATATTTAAAAATTTGATAGACAAGATCACTATAAGTTTAGTTTTTCCATTGAATGGACTTCATTTGTAAAAACCTTGGCCCAATAATCTATTTTTAGAAATCCTTTTTTGTTTTTACAACTTCACTCTTGTCAGTGTAGCAGTTTTTTTTATTTTCTTTTGTCATATTTCTCTCTCTTATTCATTAAAATTATAACTGAATTCTTCACACTTTGACCTTTTGAATTTCACCTTCTTGTCTTACAGAGGTCTGATTGCAAGTCTGGAATTCTTAAAAATGTGTTTTTACATTTCGGTTCCATTTAAACATTTTAACTTTCTACAATTTAGAAATTTAATTGAATGTTTTCAAATAAAATATTTTTCTAACATTTTAATTTGAAAACCATAAATTTGAAATGTTGTTGGTTGATTATACTAAACTTTCTAAAATATTAATATTTGTAGTTGATGGAGGCAGTGCAAGAGAAGTATTAGTATAACTATTAAAACCTAAGTGAAAGCAAGGAAAGATTAACTTAGTAATTATAGTGACAATACCAAATCCCATGAAATTTTACTGACTATTGCTCTTATTTGAGTTTTCTAAGCTTAACCCCTCCCATCACAACAACAAAAAAAATCTTTTATATTTCAGTGATGTTTGGTCTAAATGAGCTTTTTTTTGTTTTGTTTTAATTTTTTGCGCTTTCAGCTACTTGAGTGTATACTACAAGCTGTTCATGTTTGTCTCATTGTATATGTATTTATATATTTGTGCACTTTTGTATTTCTATTGCAGATGTCCCGCGCTAATCAGGTGCTGCTTCTCAGTCAGCTGTTGCATTTTCTTCAGCATGACTGTCTGCCTCAAATACTGCTCCTGCTGCTGCTCCTCCTCCTCATAATTTTTTTTTTTTTACGCTCTCTTTTTGTTATTGTATTCACTTTTTGTAGCGCTCTGTTTGCATGCCAACTAGACCAATGCGCAATTGTATCAGTTTTGTCTGGCTTCTTTTTCGTGATTATTAATATCTTGTTGCAGATCATCTATGAAAAACTTTAACACTCAGTTCCTCTAGCTCTGTAATAGTTGGATGTTCAATCAATATTTGTGCTTGGTGTTTTTTTTCTTGCAGCAAAATGTAGCATGGAAAATGTTGGTTCAACTAATATCAGTTCTTATTTCTGATATTATGTCAATATTGAAATTATTTAATGGATAAGTCTATATTCTAAAATAAATCTGTGATAAAATTTTCAGATCTTCAAACAAAATATACAAATTTGAATGACAGGAATTTTTGAATTTTTAGAACACATCAATGATTTTTAATTAGAAATTTACTTCTTTGGTTTTTAAATGACTACAAAAATAAATTTTTGTCAGTAGTTTAAATATATATTTTTTAATATTCCTTGCTTTTGCTTATTATTAGAAAATTAGAAGAAAAATATCTCCCAATTTAGTGAGTAAATTACTAAGCATCTGGATGCTATATATTGGTTCATTGTATGAATAAAAAGATAATTTATTACTCAAGATGCATAGCAACTTAGCAGCACATTTCACCAACTGTTTATATTAAATTACAAAAAGTGTATGAACAGTTTTAAATGTAATATGAAGATATTTTTTAATTCGTAAAAAATAAAAATAAAAGTTAATCGATAATTTAAAGTAATAAATCTTATGTGTATTTCTTGTATATTGTTTGTCAGTCGCTAGTTTGTCTTGTACATTTGAAACAAGTTGTAGCTTTGTTTCCTTTGTCTCTTGTCCCATATTTGAAATGTCTCTGTGCACAATGCAGGACACTAAAGCCAGTTCTTTTTCTTTTTCCAAACAAAATTTTTTATTGCTTAGTAATCAGAAATGTTAAAAATGCTTAACAATTTTTTACCCAAAGAAATCTTATAAATCTAAATATCTTCACTCAAATCAAAATTATTGTTAGTGAATGACACCAACTTTGCTTTGAAAAAATATATTTTCATGCAAAGGATTATTTTTTATAATTTTATAAATGAATATTATGCTATTAATATTGGGACAAGAATTGGCCATAGAAATCACACTTTGAAAATCATATTATATCACAAAATTGTTTTGTAATACAAGACACTCTCACTAAATACACTGCATAATGTTCTTATCTATTAAGTATTAGTGAGAATTTGATTTGTAAAACTTTTGTCAATTAGAATAATAAAATAAATGTACATTGTATTATTTTCTGTCAGATAAAATAATAATAAATGGTTGGTATGGAAAATTTGCACTTGATTAAGCAAGAAATATTTTGTTATTGCATAACTATACAATTAAATTCATTTCAAATTCTTTTTTTTTCTAAATTAAGTTATTATTTCTAAATTGTTTGAAAATCGATTTCCTCAGTCTGCAATATTTTATTTCTTCATGTTGGTCACTAGAATATCACTTAGCAAAAAACAGGGTTTTTTTTGGGGGGGGGTTTGTACATACATTTTAATTTATGACCATCCATTTATGACTGAACAATTTCTTTAATTTATGTATATTGATAATTACCACAAAATATACAACTTATATTTTAATGTATAACAGGAAAAAATGTATATCTTTAGATGATATATAAGGATTTTGTGGGATTTCTTTGTTATCCTTAATATTTTTTTAATGATTTCAGTGTATAAATTCGATTTTTGAAGTGTAGGATTTTGTTTAATCTGTAGAATTTCAGATAAAACTTGTATTTTTTCTAATTTATTAGGAAAAAAGATGTTATTTCATTAAGAGCTTTAAAGATAATTATTAATTTTTTAAATTCTATGAATTTACATATTTTCTTTTATTAACCAAGTTAATAAGGGACAATTTTTTGGCACACAATGCAACAAAATCTTTTAATATTAAAGATTAATGAATTCAGCTTTTCTAAAAACATTGCAATAGTAACATTAATTGTGAATTAAAAAAGGGGGACTTGATGGGGATGAATGATTTTACAGCAAGTATGCCATCATTTTATGCCTTGAAATTCAATCACAATTTTGAAATATTCAAAAATATATTAATTTATATCTATAATGATATTTGTATGTTTTTTTATTGAGAAATTAAAAGCACCATCATCGGCTGTCACATTAATAGAAAAGTGATGTAGATAGATGCATTTCAATAAACACAATTTATTAAATAAGCAAACAGAAAATATCTGGTGTGTCTAAAATAGAAAATCAAATCTTGTTCTGATGTCCAAAAATGAAGTTAGTTTTATATCAGTTGGCATTTTTAGGAATTTCTTTTCCATTCAATAGCATAAACCCAATAGTGAATCAGTGAATAATTCTGTTCTGAATTCTTTAATATAGATTTTGTTCAAAAATAGTAATTTTACATTTTTGTTTCTAGTTCTGGAAATTATTTATGCTGTTATTCAGAAGAATCAGTGCAGTGATGCTACTTTTAATTACTAATGAAATTAATAAAGTTATATTGTGAAAAAGTCATGTTTTTCAAATACCTATTATTTTTAAGCTGTCACTTTAGACCAAATGTCTGTGTGTCTATTGTAATGTCACTTTTGCACATTCACAAACAAATTGCAGTCATTTTTATTCCAGTACATAAAATTGATTTTTAGATTTTTAGCAATAACATTATTCACATTAAAGATTGATCATTATTATGTATTAGGTTGTTCAGAAAGTAATGTCCTCCTTAAAATCTAACAAAAATTAGCATCTATGGGTAATAACAAAAGACTACTTGAAAACTGACCATAATTCTCTATTCAAAAAAGAGAAGGCAATTCTGGATGAAAATATATTGATTGTACTGAATTGATTTATTTTCCAAAGATTTTACCATCCAAAAAATGCCTTATTGATGAAATGAAAATAATAAGTTACAAAAAAAGGAAGACTTTAGAACCTTTTCCTGCTTTTGCTCACATTGTCATCAGGCAGAATTACAAGTTTTCTAAAGCATGAACTTTTTATAGAAAACCTTGATTCACTTATTTATGGTTTTGACAATAAATTTCTAATCTAAACAGTTTCTAAAAATTCATATTAAACAAAATCTGCCAAGTTGATAGAATTGCTTTTCATGATACAATGTGGATTATCTTTGCTTTTCAATCTCCTTGTGTAAAATATTCACTTCTTTATTGGAAGTTATAATCAGAAAACAAAAGCATTACTTCATTCCTGATGAAAAAACTTACAAATTGTCTAATTATTTAATTTTAAGGTGTTAATTTATAACTTCTCTGTATAAATATATATGAGAGTGAATCAATAAGTCCAAAGCCTGACAGTTATTAGCTGAATTTCAAGCTGGAATTTTCACTGTATAATGTTCAATCAATTTCAATAATGAAGAAGCATTGGACTAGGTGAATTCACAAGAAAGAGAATTATGTTGAAAATATTTATTGTGTAAAATAAATGATTTTTTCTATCATTAGACTATAGATTTATTTATGTACGTGTGTGTGTGTGTACACATGTGCCCAATCTGCTTATGTCATTAATGGTAGAAACTGAAGCCATCAACTTTTGTGCTAATTCTCAGTTGATTTATCAGTGAATAGCTTTAACACTTATTCTTAATACATGATTGTCTTTTGTTCTTTTGAGCAATGCTCATCAGAAAAATGAAAATCATCATCTCTTCTTACATTTATTCAATCTGAATCCAAATTACAAATATGTCTCTTTTGGTATGCTGATCTAACAAAACTAAAATGTTTATCAAGAATTAATTTTAATTGATAAAAACAATGTACAATTAGACAACAAAAGTCAGTTTACAACTTAAAATCATTGTTTACATTGTAACCTAGTTATTTTCTTAGTTGGTAATAAATTTAAGTGCAATATTACTTTTCGAACAACCTAATAATGCTTTCCCATTATAGATTAATACTTGGAAAATAATTCTGTTATTGAAAATTTTCTACTTCTTTCCAAACAAATATTTTATATAAATGAATGTTTCTATTTTTCCAATCACAACAGCATGCAAAATATTTACTTAAATTTAAATTAACTTAAATGCTGAATTTGAGTAATTATCATAAATCATTTTTAATTTAATTGAAAGAAGTCTTTAATTTGAATTATATTAAAACTTAGCACTAATCAAAGAGATGACATAAACATAGGAAATGCCAACTATCATTTATTTGATAATATTCATGATTAATAAATTGGTCTTGAGTGTTAAGAAATTTTAGTAGAAGCTCATTTCAGCAATGTGAAGAGTAGTCACCTTGTCATTTAAGCTTTTTCTTTTCTTTTTTTTTAATACAAATAGAGCATTATTAAATATTTTAATCAGGTTCAGTATTAACTATTTTCTATGTTCTTTTATCCAATAGGAGTCTCACAAGCATATGGATGAAGACGCAGAATTTGAAGCAGAAATAGAAGCACTCAGTCGAGCTCAAGAACGAGCTAATCTTAATAATATAAGGAATCCACCCAGTTCTGAAGATATGGAGGTATTAATAACACTTTAAAATATGAGAATATTTATTTTTCATTATTTATCATATATATATATATATATATATATATATATATATATATATATATATATGTCTATTATGTATATGATTTTATAACAGCTGTCATCAAGAATTTCTACCTTTATAAGTGCCAGATCAGGCTGAAAATGGATTTATTGTTGTCATATTTGGGCAGGAGCCTCCCAGACCTCACTTTCCAGCTTTGTGTTCAAAAGTGTCTCCAGGTCCTTGTTGAAAAAGAATTATTTTCCACCCTCCAACCTCTCTCTCACAGGCAGGATGTGGTGAATCTCTCATTGCTCTATGGGAAGTGCTTGGATGAACTGCATCTCCTAACCAGGTCTGACCTTCATGGCTAAGACTTGCCATGCCACTTACATAATAGCAACTTTCCACCCTCATTCCCTCCCCCATATTCCATTAGTGAGAAGTTCCACTCAAACAGGTTCTTCCTGCAAACCACTGCCCTGTGAAACAGACTCCCAAGAGGATGTTTCTCCAATCACTACAATCTTAACCTGGTCAAGTCTAGAGACAACCGTTAATTTCACCTCCTATCAATCTAAACTACTTCTTTTAACCCTTTACCTCAATTAGTCCTGGGCCTTTTGCAGGGTGAACTTTACTGTAAAAAAAAAAAAAAAAAAGTAACAAACATTCTTTAAATAAATCAAGACATTGCTGTAATATTTTTCAGTCATTTAATTTCTTCAAAAGTGTCATGGAATTCTATGTATGAATTTGTAATTGTAGTATTTTTGAGAAATTAACTTTAATCCATTAATGCCCACCATAAAACCCAGTATTAGAAAAATAAAAATCCTGTATTATAGATTTAAAAAATAGTATTGATTATTATAAGAAAAATTTGGTATTAATTACTGTTTTCTACCTATGTATAATGGGATGGTGGACATTAATTGGTTTATTGTAGATATTTGCTGGACTAAACCAACTTTATTAGAAAAATGTAAAAAAAAAAAAAAGAAAATGTTTTAATGTCAACCTTAATTTACTTGTTGAATAGTTAAATTTGTACATTTTTGAAGATTTTATATTTTAAGAATTATTTTAAATCATTGTCATTAAATTCATGATTATTTCACTTTTATTCTTTCAAAGGAGAGAAGATCATCAATTTTGGCTGCATCAGTTGCAGACGTGATACCTTCATCAGTCAATGGTGAAAATGGTGTCGATGGTGCTAGTGTAGAAAATGATGACCATGAATTAAAAGTGAGAAATATTGTAACAAAGCAAATTTCATTACCTCCAAATTTCACCTTTAATGTGCGCCCTCCCAGTGGTGAACCACCATCTATTGAAACAAATGAAAATATAACACCAGGGACAAGTTTAGGAATAGGTAAGGATAAAAAAAAGAGCCAAATACTGAAATTACTTTCTAATTTTTATCATTAATTTTTATGATTTTATTTTAATCAGTTAATAGTAAATCACTTTCAGCTTAATAATTATATACTAAGACTATAATTAATAAAAATTAAAAAATTATATATATATATATATATATATATATATATATATATATATATAAGATAAAGAACAAATAGGATATTATAATAAGATATATCAATCTAACATGTTTCACTTTTTATTAAAGCTTCTTAATGTTATTACCAAGAGAAAAAAGACAGAAACTTTAGTATTTTCAATTTTGTTTGGGTCACTTCTCATTTGTCAGTCATGTATCACATGCATTAAAACTGTAAATAATTCTAGACTTAGGTAAATTTGTAAAGGTTCTTGTATGGCTAAGTGGGCATCGGATGGTAATGTATATTCATGATTGTGTATGTGTGCCTGTCTAGTAGGAGTAATTCTAATGGCTTCACCTTTGTGCAGTCAGCTGGCATAGCAGGGTGGCATTTCACTCTAATCTGGGACTGATCTTTTTAAGCACATACTCTTTGTATTAGATATATGTAAGTTAGATTCTTTAAGAAAGCATTCAAAGAAAGATGGCGATGTAATATTTTTTAGCATGTTTTATAGTTGTAATAATGTTATTATTAAGCTTTCAAAGTATTTTCTCCTCAAAGAATTATGTTCTTTTTTAATTAGAGTGGTATTAGTGAAATCAAATTTTCATCTGATGCCTGCTTAGACATACAAGAATCTTTTACTAACTTACATACATATAGAATTATCTATGATTTTAATGCACATGATACATGACTGACCAATGAGAAAAGACCCAAACAAAATTGGAAATACCAAAGTTTCTGGGTTATTTTATTTGTTTTCACTCAATCTTTGATGAAGCTTTTATATAAGTGAAATTTGTTCTTATCATCTTGCTGGATTCCAATCCATATTTGATCTGCATTTGATCTTTAGCTCATATATATACACTATGATTCAAAAGTTTGAAGCCACTACCAAAATTATCATGGGATGAACATGACAGAAGAGGAAAAGAGCTCTCAGAGTCATTGAAAAAAGAATGGAATCATCAAACTTATACTTTGAAAAACCTTTGCCTTGCATGCCAAAAATTTTTGCTGCAGTAATCAAAGCTAAATGAGGATATTTTGATGAGAGCAAAATTTAATCATGAAATGCTTTTTTTCTTTTTGTCATAAGTCATTTTTGTCATTTCTTATAAAAAATCATGTCCCACTTTTTTTTAACCATGTATAATAATTTTCTCTTATTTAAAGTACAAAACAACTACATTTTGGGCCAATTTAAAAAATTACCAAGCATGGCCTAAAACTTTTGAACTGTAGTGTGTGTGTGTGTACAGTCTCTACTTTTGTATCAAGCACTGTTTTTTAAAAATAAAAACAAAAATACTAAAGAACTTCGGATTATTTACCTAACAAGTTCTTTCCTATTTTCTATATATATTTTTCACATACATACATACACATATATATATATATATATATATATATATATATATATATATAATGAAATAGACTAAGTCCAACAATTATTTTATTGTTATACATTGTGTCTATATAAATAATGTATAATAATATATATATATATATATATATATATATAAAGCATTTTACTTGACTGTTATCCTGAAAATGTTGCTGTAAATCTTCAATATTTATTCTTTATAACAAAGCACGGAGATTAATTATATTCTTTCAAATCTCTTCTGTAAATAATGAATGCAATCAATTTTCTGTATTATGTATTTTGGCAAATTTACAACCTAATGAACAGATTTTATATGAATAACATAATATATAATTCTCAGTTGATTTATCAGTGATTAGCTTTAATGATTGTTCTTAATACACAATTGTCTTTTGTTCTTTTGAGTAATGCTCATCAGAAAAATGAAAATCATCTCTTCTTACATTTATTCAAACAGAATCCAAATTACAAATATGTCTCTTTTGGTATACTGATCTAACAAAAGAACATTATAAAAATCTATACAGTTAGACAACAAAAACCAGTCTACAAATTTAGATTCATGATTAATGTATAAAGAATTACATTAAGCTACTTATGAGCAATTTTAATCATGCTCTCAATGAAAAAAACTCATTTTTAAAATATTGATATAAATTAACAAAGCATCTTGCTCAAAATGGACTGTTGTTGAAAATGTCTTGATAAACAACAGTAGAAGAAAAGCTTTTGGAGATTTTATTACATTCAAACATGTTCTGAACTTGGAATTATTCTCTTTTGATATATTTCCTTAGAGTAAGCAAAACATAGTTCTTGACTCATTTTTTGGTTTCTAAGTCAACCAAGAAACTGTTATATTGTTCTAACTTAACCCACACAAGGTTTCTTCAGCAAAGACTTACCTAGCAATTAAAGAAGCTAAATTTGTCAACAGAAAAGAATCACGTTAGTTAAATAGACATAGAAATATCAGAAGACAAAGAGAAATAGCTGAATAAAGAAACAGTTCCCAATGTTCATAATGCAATGATAGTAGATGCATCAGCAACAACCAGGAGATATGTAAATCTTAATATGGTGAACCTAATGAAATATGTAAGAAAGACCAAGAATCAAAAGTCAAAGAATGGACTCTATAGATATGATGGGTATAATAGTACATCTTTTCTCCTTCAGGAATTAATTTTTTCTATCTCTCATTAAGTGATGGAAATTTTTGAGCATCCTGATTTTATTTTTATTTAAATACAACACAAGGTTTGTTTAATGAAAGCCCATAATATGTATATGTAAGTAAAAGCAAAAATTACCTAGTACCACTGGCTCTTGCCATATCCATCAGTGCAAGTCCCTTACCTTAAATCATTAATAAAATGGACATATATTACCTTGGAGATGGATTTCCAGGAATCAGGATAACTTTGTGTTGTGTCTTTCCTAATGATGAGACATGACTGATCCTAGACAAAAGGCCAAGAAACATCTTAATAAAGTATATTTTTCATTAATGACTTTTGCAAAATTATTGTAGTTTAGCTCAACATTTACCAACTTGCAACACAATTTCATTCTTGAATAAAGGTTTGAATGTAAACTACAATTTTAAATGTGTTTCAGCAATATAATTACTTTCTACATAAACAATAATGTTTCCACTTTCAAAAATACTCTTTGTGGGAAACCCATGATGGCTAGATGTAAAGCCAAACATGATGGCTAGATATCATAATAGCAAAGCCATAATTACTTGTATGTTAACTGTCAAAGAGAATACCAACAATATCTTCATAAAAAATTCAAGCAACACATTTTTCATTATTGTTGGTAAAATTCTTTGCATCAATATTTTATTTTTACTTTCAACTTGACAGTTCAAGTACAGTTTCAAGGCTTTACATTCTTGTTTTCAGAATGTGTCCCCAGCAGTCTGCTAACATCACCATCAACTATCAGCTTGCAGGGTATGAATCACAATAGAATTAAAGCATAGAGAATCAGATTAAGAATTTCATAATTTACATAATTCAAAATGCAATATTTTTTGCTCTGCTCTTTATGTTTTCATTATAATTTTGCAATTTTCAAAATGATATAATGTATCATTTTGCTCTAATATTTTCACAAAATTCTAAGATTTTTTTCAATTTTAAGACTACTATATTGACTCAGTTTTCTAAATTCCATTTGAAAATTTAATTTTATTCTCTATTAGCTATTTTTACTGATGAAATTGAAAAGTCTCTATGAATTAGCAGAAGATACCAAAACAAGGGATGACACAATTTTGGCACAAAACAATATTTGAAATGTTAATTTAAAATATTGTTTTGTGCTAAAATTGTTTATTATTTTATCTATTATTTTAATATTTTGTTTCATAGTGTATTATTATTGATAATTATTAATATGGTGACTTAAAGTTTACTTTTGGAAGTTATTCCAAAAGTAAAATTTAAGTCACTATATTAATAATTATTAATAATAATACACTATGAAATAAAATATTAAAATAATAGGGGGTTAGCCATGAAATGTGATGAGGAAAAGTATCAGAAGATACATAACATTTTTTAAATATTTTTACTCATGATTTACAAATAATTTTTTAAAAAATTGATGTATTGAATATTTAATTTTTATCATGTTAATTGTTTAAATTATTCTAGTTGTTTGTGCAAATATTCTCATTCTTGCTAAGAAATTAATTTTTCTAATATTTTGCCTTTTTAGGTCGATGCTATGGACCTGACTGTTCATCTTTGGCCGTTGATAATTCAGCATTTCAGATAATGTGCCCAACAAACTACAGCTCGTCAACATCATCGAGTTCAGGATCCAACTCAGCAATCAAAGTCACTGGCATGCAATCACTTTCAGCTGAACAGCCTGAACATCCGACTGAAGTCAGAAAAAGGTCAATTCCTGGCTGCCAAAGAAATTCTCTCAAATGGCCATGGCATTACATCAACCAGAGTTTTCCCAATGTACAGCATTCTTCAGAAGGAGAGTTTGACCCTCGACATAGTAGTCATCAACATGCACAATCCCATCCTCATCTTGGCCATAATCTGATTCTTGTGGATATTAATAAGGCAGACTCACCTCCAAAACGCCAATCACGTCACCTACTTCGTAGTCAAAGCACAGGAGCCAAGTACACTCGAATCAGGGATAAGTTTTTAAGAACAAAATGTGCATCAACAGAAGACAGTGCAGTGGCTCTTTTCCATTCAAAGCACTCGTATTCAACATACGGACAAGATTCTGTAGAGTCTGAATTTGATGAAACTATGTCCAATGACTGGGCTGATGAAGAAGCTGAATGTGATGAAGAAGTGAAAAAAATTACTGGCGAAGAAGAAGAAGATGATGTTAAGCCAACATTAGGTGTATTTACATCGCAAGAATCAGAAAACTTATTTTCTGAACTTTCTCAACACTCACACTCTAATTTGTTAACACTTTCTGAGATGACAGATAGCACTCAGCTGTTACAGAATAATGTCTGCAATCCTCGGCTTATGCAGCATAACCATCTAACCATTGAAGCCACCAGTTCAAGCCGAGATGGTAGCTCACACATGTTAGAATATTCACATAGTCCACATGCAGCAAACTCACAACCTGGAATTGATAATTCTAGTTTTGTTCTTGGTGAGATATCAAATGACTCCAATGACACAGAAGGTGGTACTGGCACAGGCTCATCTCTGCTTGAATCGCAATCAACACAGTCTGATATAGAATTTGTCACAGAATCACAGAGCTTTCTCAATACTCCCACCTCTACAGCAAATATTGCAAAAACAACCCCATGCACCCTTGGTAATTCTGGTAGCCACTTGGGTAATATGACAGTTTCAAACTACAGTTCCCTTGGCTCCACTAATATACCAGCCGATGAGTTGCATTTGATGCTGCCATCTCCCTTACTTTCACAGCAGCATCTTCCAACACTGCCCCCCCGCAGACATAGTTGTGTCAGCTCAGCTAGCTCATCTTATGAACAACTCTTTGATAGTGCCACTAATCCTGGTTACCAAGGTGATGAACTTGTATGACAAATGCTTTTTTCATCTTTCTTTTTGGTTCCATTATTTATCAACCCACTTATTTATTTGTCAGTTTTATGAACTATTCACTTTTATTCTTTAAAATATTCTATTCTTTATAAGTCTTCATTTGTCAGTATTTTTTTTCTTTTCAAATAACTATTTATTTTTTCATTTACTTTGTTTTGTTTTCAAATATTTCTTAGTTTGGCAAAATGTTTCCTCCACATCGAGATTTTTTGGAATCACTTGAATTTCCCCCAAAATACAAATAAAATATTACAACATAATGAATGAAAAAATACATTGAATAAGTTTTGATCAAAATTAATTCCTTTGTTTATAATGAGAAAATGTATTTGGGAGATATTTCTTGAAAAAAATATATTTCTGTGGATGCTTTTTGAAAGCAACATTTTTAAACTTCATAGATTCATCAATCAGTCATTTTGTATAAGGTAGTGGGTGTTGTACAAAATACAGTACATATCCCCAAAGATTTAATTTTTGTTACTTTGGACTGTGAAGGAATATGAACCCCAGACTATGAAGAATACACACAATTTTGTAGAAAAATGTGCACACTGGAAAATGTCTTTCAAAATATTGTTACTGTAAGAACAAGTTTGTTACCTTTAAAAGTCTACTGTTGATACAAAGTGCTCTGCAAGAGGATTGAACATAGATGAAAGCAAACAGAAACCAAATGAGATGAACAAATGTCATTGTCCTCTGAAAAAATACTTTTTTTTTCTTTTTTTTTTTACATGTATTGCTTTCTTACAATGTTGTTGGCACTGTAATCAATTATATTTTTACTTAAATTGGCTTTGTTTACCAAAAGTTAAACCAATAGTTATAAAAAAAACAAAAAAAACATACCAGATCGTTGACATTTTTTAAATAAAAAAAATGTAAAATGAGGTAAAAAGAATTTTCATTAAGTTTTTTTGAATTAAAATAAATTGTTAAATTAGAAAAATCATTTCATTCTAAGACATTGCACAAACAGGCACATACACTTCCAAATTTTACACAGTAATTAAAAAAAAAAAAGTAGTACTTAGAAGTTTATTATATTAATCACCATTTTCAATGTGTAAATTACCAAATCTGATATGTAATGTCCTCAATAATATACCAGTGACCTGGTAAAAAATTATATTTTTTAAAATGATACAGAGAATATTTTAAGGTTTTTACTAAAACTTTTAAATATGTAGAAAAATCCATTAGCGGAAATATACTTTTATTTAATTACTTTCTATAATAAAAATATTTTTAGTATTTGAAACCTCACGCCATTACTAAGGCCTTGCAATTATTATTACTATGCAATTGTTTGGAAAGGTTTTAATAACTACAATTACCTGATCCATTTTGATGAACTAAATGTTTATCTAAAACATTTTTACAACTGCAGTTTGCACTTCAAAATTATTAATAATAATGTGAAGTAAAAAAAAAAAAAAAAATAGGAGTTCAAATTTTTCTATTGTTTTTTATTTGCTGAAACAATTATTTTTTCATTCGTTTACAACTGAGTAGAATAGGTAGAACACAATAGAAATATTTAAAACTTAGTTTATAATATTCAATCCAAGATATTTTCAATAATATTACAAGTATGTTTAATTATGTGTGTATGCTTGTATTCTAATATTTAGAATATATTTATATTTATAAATATTTACAGTAAGACTCAACATACAATCATATTTTATCTTTATAATTACAATTTTTACATATTTTATTGTTAGATAATGACCACGTTAATTTCAGCTTTACCTTTGAAGCAAGATTCTAATTGTTTTTTATATAACTACAAAATGTAGAAAAGAAACTAGAAAAATGTTTTGCAGTTGTTATTGTCTATTTTTATGAAAGGCAACTAAAAGCTATAAACAAGTTTTTGTTTGGTTTCTGCACAATCTTCTATGTTCAATCTAAGGAAGAGTAAAGTTTTTATCATTTTTATCTTTGAATTTATCTATGAGAAGGCATATGAATGAGGAACATGACAATACAAATGAATTTACCATACAAAGTTAATTACTACTGAATGGTTATCCATATAAACCACAACGTTTGCTATCCAAAGTTCTGGCAAGTCACAGAAATCAAAGTGATTTCAACATTTAAAAAAAAAAAATCTCTTAAAATCTTTCTGAAACTAAATTATTGCCAGTCTTGTCAAACAAGGAAGCAGTAACCTAATTCTAAATGACAGGGACTCAATGTTATTAGAACAGACCATGTTAGTAAACAGAGTTCTTGTAGTTTAAAAACTCACACTTGTATGCCAAGAGCCACACCTCCCTCCTTAACTAAAAGTACAAATACGGGTGAATACATTCACTACTTATGGTGCAAATAAATACATTGATATTAATAGTACTGTTTACATACCGTCAAATTTATTACCTACTATTTAAAATTAGAGTGAATTTGCATATTTTTTTCTGATTCCTTCATAAGTCATAAAGATTGTGCATTAATAGATTCCACAAAATTATTCCCAAAGGCAGATACTAAAACTCTCATATTTTTCTTCCTCACCATTTTTTTTAATTAAGAATAAATTAAATCTTGTATAATAATTAGATTTTTTTCATCTTATGTTTTATCTAAAAAAACAACAACACATGTACTACAGTCACAAATTGATAGATTTTTATGAAATTTAGACACTAGATTACCTACAGCCCTCTCAGGTATTCAGTGGCTATACGCAAGCTACTGAGAGTGACTGCGCAGACTACATGTTTAGTAAATTTTGTGCAATGCAATAACTTCTGGAAACAACTAATTCACCGAGTTTGTTGATTTTCTTCTAGAATTAATAACGTGATGTATTCGGCAATAATGTTCCATGATATTCTATCAGTTTTATATGTCTATCTCAGTGGAACTCTTGTGGTGAGAACATTAGATCACTCGGCAATAATTTTTTTTTTTTAACTTTTTTTAAATACTGAAAATGATCCTTCATGCAAGTAGTAATTTTATATAAATTGATTTGGATATATTTTCAATAATCACCATTTATAAAGATTATATGACTGAAATGACAAAAAAAGATAAGGACCAAACATTTTAGCTTTTTCTTCTGCAAGTTTTACTAATAATGAAACCAAATTGTTTTTTTTTTTTTCCCCATCAAAATGACATAAATTTCAAACACTAAAAGTTGAAATTTGCATCTAAGTCATGTATTATACAAATACAAATATATCAAATTAATTTCTGACAATAATTATTGCGAATAATAAAATTTCAAAAATAAATATAACTAACACCCAATTAAAACTTGTTGCAAACAGTCATATTTTATATCTTTCTTTGCAGAAGAAAGATATAAAATATTGATTGATACAGTCCAAATATCAAACACTTTTATGAAAATAATGATTCTATATTCATGTTCAATATAAATTGTGTCTAATGAAAATATATCCAAGTGAATAAAACAAATTCCTGGAATTAAAAACCATGCAAAAATATTATCAACATTTACCATAAATTATTTTTTTTAAATGGTGTGGAATAAAGTTGTTTTAATCATTATCATGATTACCTTAGAATTTTTATATCCTTTAGTAAAATGCTATTTAACAAAGAAGAAAATCTATTGTTTTCTCACTTTTATTCACAACTTTATAGCATATTATAATGATGATAATAATACTATTCACATCATTAATGAAATTAAACCCCTGATAGCAGTAAATATATCCCTTATATTCTAGTTTAAATTTCTATGTAACTTTTAAACTCTCAAGAAAATACTAATATTTTGCCCCCAAACCAAATGTTTTATCCTGTTTTTTTTTATATATAATTTGGCAAAATATGTGATATTCTTATTTAATAAAGTTAATCTTTGGTATTCACTAAATTTTGGTGCCCTGTTATTTCTTAGAAGCACTAATTCAATTCTAATCCTAAAGATTCAAATGCCAAATACATATTACATGCAATATATAACAAATATTTTGGCAAAATTTTATATCTAATTTTCTTTATTATTCACCAATAGATCTTTTTACATCAATAATAAAAATATTTATAATCATTTTGCTTAGGAATTAGCTGTGAAATTTTACAAATAAATACCAGACTACTCATAAAAACACATTCCCCATTAAATTTCTCACAAAACTACAATCAGAATTTTCTATGCACACCATTATACTTTTGTAAGAAAGAGATATATAATTTCTCTACAGTTATTTAAGACAACTAGAAATATTTTTCTTATTCTACTGAATGATTTCAAGTTGCCATGTTTAGGTAGAAAGAGCTTTTCATTTATAGTATTTTAGCTCATGTTCCATTGAGACAGATTTAGAAAGTGTTTAGTTTATCATGCAATTTTAACCTTCTTCTATAAATGCTACATTATGTCTAAATAAAGGAATTCTTTTTTCATAACTCAGTTTTTGTTTTACTTCTAATTTATGTATATATATATATATATATATATATATATATATATATATATATTTTTTTTTTTTTTTTTAAATTTAACTGGAGTTTCAAACCAAAGACTTCAATGCAAAATGTTTTATTTTTCTTATGCATAAAATATTTCAGAATATTTTTAACAGGTGATTTTCCAGAAACTGATTTTGATCTGCAATTTGAAAATTGCTTTCAGTATATCATCAAAAAAATATTGATAACATCATCAACTGAATTGTCATCAGACAGTAAATATTGCAATTCCTGACAAGACATCTTAGTAAGCATATTTGTGACACAGTGACATCTCTCAAATACTTAGAACATATATATTAAAACATTTCTCACATAAGAGACCTAATTTTCTCTTATTTTTTAAAATAAACTTCACCCAAATTTTCATGTCGCGAGAGCCATTCAAGGTATAGGTTTCCAGTTGAAATGGTAATGCTGAATGAGGTGTGTGATATGAATGGAAAAGAAAGTAGAAAGTAATTAAGATTATAAGGATAAGTAGGATAGATAATAATTGATGTTTATGCAAGTCTATTCCACTAAGTGGCAGTTCTGTTTGAATAGGACTTACTTTTTACATTTGAAACATGGAGGAAATGTGGATGATTCAATTCCAATGAAGTGGTATGGTATAGTATGTCCAAGCTGTAAAGGCTTGAACTGGTGGAACTAAAGAATGAAATTCATGGGAATAGCAATGAGCTTGTGATGTTGTGTTTGTCATGAAAGGGGCTGCAGAGTGAAGAATATGTCTCCCCAAAAAAACACATAAATAATTTTGAATTCTATCAAGGCTGGAAAGTGCAGATTAAACAACTCCAGCAGCAATATTCTATGGCAGCAATATTCTATTTTTGGTCTAGCTAGGACATACTTATTACAATACTGTCATATTTCTGTTATTGATATCCTAGATTCTCTACAAAATTATCCATTTTAATATTTTTTATAAATTTATCCTTATAGTGTTTCATTACAACTATACTTTCAACTTCATTCTTTAAACCACCATCTCTCCTAATCATTTTCTACTACAATGTAACCCTAAGTTTTATGCTAACAGTTTCTTTTCTCAGACATTTGTGGAACTTTCTTCCGGCTTCTTGTTTCACAGGCAAATTTGATCTTCAAAAATTTAAATGCAATGTTAATCATTACCCCCACAAAATTGCATAAATGATTATCTTCTGTCTTCTTAATGTTTATTTTTACCTTCTTAAGAGTAGTTTTTTCTTTATATTCTCTAACACTTAGTAACTCCTTGTGGCTTTATTGCTTTGCTTGAAGTGAAATAATTATGAAAAAAAAAAAAAACTCCCAAGAAATTTAATTCAAAGTTTCCAACCCCAGTATCTACTGGATTCAAATAATTCAAGATTTATTAGAATCTTACAAACTAAGTAGTAAATAATATTCAGGTTCATGATCCAAACATTAATTCAATGTAAATTTTATTGCAGTAGAGTCCAAAACATGAAATCTGCCTATTTCCTTACACTAATCTAAATCTTAATCTATCCCAACTATTTGGAAGAATTACTTAATCCCTATCCACCACAATTCCATTATGGCAATAAATGTTTGTATTTGGAAGTTCAACTACTGAATAATGTTTTTGGTACAACACCATCTTGGATTCATTTTTAAAAAAAATTTATTATATACGTAAGTTTTGTTAAAGATGACTGACAAGGTCCACGATTAAGCTTTTTTATTTAATTTTTCTTGTGATCATACAAGTGTTTTCTTTTCTGGATACAAGGTTTGTAAAAAGTGTCCAAAGCTGTACCTCATCAACCACCAGATTATATTATTTCTTTCTAAAGTAACTAATAGTAACACTGAATATACAGATAAAAACAATAACACTAACATCTTCCATGAAAGCCAAATACATGTTAACTATAAACAAGACAAATTCTCTCTTATCAATAAAGAAATACACAACCCCAGTTGACCAGAACAAGAAGATTAAATTATCTACAACAAAATATTTAAAATGGCTAACCTTATCATCAACACCTGAAAAATCTAAATTACAGAGAACAATATTATTTATGAGTTCACATGCCCCTTAAGGAACTGTGTTCCTGATCAAACCAAACTCATAAATAATTATATTGATCATACCACTACATGCCTATCCAGACAACTCACATTACACCTATTTGACCATTAGGACTCATTAAACAATTAGGAAACCTACAAATTAGGACTCAACACAGAAACCTACAAAACTCCATCTGCAAAATACTAATAGAAAATACAAGTATGATAGCCTCATCCACATCTAAATAAAAGATTAAAAATAATGGAAGTACTAATAATAAAAAAGGAAAAACCAACTCTCAATAACATAAACTACAAACACAGCCACAACATGCTATGTTTGGAAAATAAAACATTCCTGTAATTTCAGATACATACAGAAAAAAATCCACACATTCAGTTAAAAACTAAAAATTGTCCTTGATAATGGCTAAAAGAATAGCCAAACGTGCTTGGATATGCAGAACTTTTACTGTTTTTACACACTTTGTGTCCAGAAAAGAAAACACTTGTACGAACACAAGAAAAATAAAAAGCTTAAAAAGCTGTGTCTGTCGTCTTTAACAAAACTTGTATAAAAAAGAAATTTCTGCCCAAATACATTTATATATATATATATATATATATATATATTTTCATTTTCTGTAGAAAAACAATTTACAAAAATATGCTTCAGACAAATGACATTCTTAATTTGATAAATAAAATCATTGAAACAATTTTTAATGAAATATATTTTTGAGCAATAATTAATAAATTCATATATAGGATGCGATGGATAAATTGTCATCTAAATTACACAAAAATGAAAATAACATTAACATCTCATTTGAACAGATATATTTAACAAAATTACAGAAAAATATTTTTGAAATACTAAAGAGTAAATTTATTCAATGAAATTGACATTGGTTTCAACCACACTCTCCAAATGACCGGAATCTCCTGCAATTCTTCTGGATGGTTTCATTGTTTAAGTTGGTAAATTCTGTCATAATCCTTGCCTTTTCATCTTTGGTGTTGCAAAGAATTTTGTTAGTCTCTTGCTCAACTGCACCCCACAAATAATAATCAAGGGGATTGCAGTTTGGGGAGTTATATGGCCAGATGTAAGGATTGATGCGGTCACAGGAATTGTCTGACAGTCATGACTAGGTCCACTCCTGCTTGTGTGGCATGGTGCAGAGTCCTGTTGCCAGACATAGGGTCTTCCAGCAGCCACCCTCTTGACACAGGGCAGCACTACCTCCTCAGTGTACTTGATGTAGGTCTCTGTGTTGAGTCTGAGACCCTCACCAACAAATTTGGGAGTTCTTTTCTTATCAGAAGGATCAGAGTGAGTTTTCATACTTTTGTAATCACCATTAGACTTATTCAAGCACTGAAATATTCATATTGAAGTTCTGGCTCAAATGCCAGGCAAGCACAACATGCCATTTCCAAATTTCTGGTGGAGTGAATTGCATCATGGTGCTCTTTTTCTCACAGGTGGTGTTCAACTGACCCTACTGTACTGTGCAGTCAACAAAATCAAAAACAAACAACACACATGCACAAAATTTAAAATATAAACGGCAACAATTTACCCATCGCACCCTGTATAAAATTTTTATATTTTCTTGTAAGAGTTTTGAGATATTTTAAAATAATCCTCCAAAATATTTGATTTGGTAAGATTGTCAATCATTAGGGTTTTTTACCATCTTAATTTATTTTGCTTTTTATCATAACCTTCAACATCTTCATTCCACAATCAAACATGAATGAGAAATAAAGAATAAGCCTCTGGTGAGACTAATTTTTTCATATCTTAG
Source organism: Acanthosepion pharaonis (assembly GCA_903632075.3). Taxonomy (NCBI): domain Eukaryota; kingdom Metazoa; phylum Mollusca; class Cephalopoda; order Sepiida; family Sepiidae; genus Acanthosepion; species Acanthosepion pharaonis. Next base: position 644,605 of record CAHIKZ030004089.1, on the reverse strand, counting down.
GAAGTCTGCTTTGCCAATTAGACTACAAAAACCAATTGATTGCATTCATTCAAATCCTACAAAAATTAAGCTAAAATCAGATTAAATGAATTATGACGAATAATACTACAATATATATGTATATATATATATATATATATATATATATAAAAAACTAAAGATGATGGCATATCAGGAATTGATGGAAATATAACAAAAGCTATATGGATAGATTTGAATGACTAATTAATTGGTTTTCATAACCTAATCAGTCAGGCAGATCCCCTTGAAAGTTAGACTCCTAAGGATAACAATGAGGGGTTGAATCACATTGAAAGCTTATTATTTCTCATATATGATGCTTACTAACAATGGTGAAATGATCACCTGAAAGTTGCAATAAAAAGCAACTGCAATTAAGATTAAAAGTTATTTTTTAATCTTAACTGCAGTTGCTTTTAACAATAATAATAATAATAAAAATTAATGATCCCCGAAAAGTCAAAGCTGTAATTAAATACAATGAAATCTGAGCTATCAAACACAAAATAAGCTTTGTCAGTTTGGCTGGGTGATGGTTTAGTCAAAATGTCCATTAGGTTTATTTAAATATAAAACACATTTTAACTTTAATAAACAACATATTTTGTTTCACTATCTTCTGCCATTTTTCAAATCACATAATTCCATCCTCCCTAAAATTCTTATCTTTCTCAGCAAACAACTGCCCTCCTATAGTCTTACAGTCTTCCAGTAATTTAAAAGTTTTTCATCAACAAAATTCTTCAAAAGATCAGGATAAATAGTATTCCAAACATGCAATACTTAGTAAATACAGTGGATGGGCTCAGAACTCTCTTGCCAATCTAACAATTTTTGTCTGGTCACCAATTGGTCCAGCATCCTTTTCTAATTCCAGACACTTTTCATTTTTTTGTTTTTGTTTTATTAGTTCCAATTTTTCAGATTTGATTCAGGTATTTTGAGTATGTCGTCTCTCTTACTCATTGTATAATGTTGATATTCTCAAGTACAGCTTTGATTCGATCACTATCAACTCCAGCCATTGAACATCTTTCAATGAGAAATTTTCAGTACAAAACTTCACAGACCATTTTTAACATGTTCACTCATTCAAAGTACCTTCTTCATAAACTGCATAATCTTTCCTTTTTTTTTTGCATTTGAGTTGCCTTTTGACCTTTCTTACAATAAAAAAAACATATTATGCCAAAATGCTGCTTATTTTCTCCCATCTTCAATGTTACAATCAATAAAAAAAAATATTTAAATTTCAACAGAGTTGTGTTTAAAATGCACTGATATGATAGTTGTCAATCTTTTTGGATGAAGTTAAAATAAATACTCCTAATGCCATCTTACAACAAAGAATAAATGTTTTAACCTTGTATCACAAAAAATAATGATGAAATTGGAGCCAAAGTCAACTTGTACCAATAGAAAAGTCTAATTTTGCCATATTTTACATTATTTACAACTATCATATGTGTTTAAAGAACAAAGCTAACTCTGAAAAAGAATCCAAATTTGGTTAACACTTTCACTGATGCACTGTTATAGCATTGTTGCTTGGCTGTGCTGGCTCACTCTGAGAAAAATAGAAAATTACCATTTGCTGGAAATAAATGACTATAAAGATAGGGATTTTTCATAGTCACTGCCATTTTGGTTATGATCAAATACTATGCAGCAGAAACTAAGCTAGAGGACAACCCTCAACATACAATGTAATATAAAATACATCACAAAACAGATTGTTTTAGGGAAAAATCTATGACAAATTGGAAAAAGTGCTTTGTCATAGTTTTTCCCTAACTTTGTGGAAACAACTCCCAAGAGAATGCTTCCTGGATCCTTACAATCTTAACATTTGACCCTAAACTGGTTATATTCCCCCACATAAACTGTGCCTCTTACTCTGTAATCCTGTAATAACTCAAGTGGCTCTTGGGCCTTGTATAGAGTGAACATTGTAAAATAAAAATAAAAATTTATATATCATTTTTCTAAAACAGATTGTATTATATGCTACTATATGCCTACACTGGTTTGGAAATGGTACTGAGTGGTAGTTTATAACACAAACATTAGGGACCAATATTTCATAAAGATGAATAAGTACATCTACAGCAGTGGAAGTGTTAACAATTACTGTAGTTTATTTTGATGTTTATCCGCATCATTCTCAAAACATTGTGAGTTGGTCTTGCAAAAAAAAGATTTAAGAGGGTTCTACATACGTGTTTCAGATTCTCTAATGGCTAGCAGAACCCACACAAGAAAGGAACATGTTTCCAGAGAGGCTGAAGGAGAAGGTCTTGCAACCAGAATGAATCAAGCCATCCTCCTATCATCCTTAAAAACTTATACAAATCAGTGCAACCAACTTGAGCAATAAAAAATATTTGACAAAGTGAAAGTGAAATATTTTAAAGTTCTGGAAAACACTAAACGTAAATTGAATCTGGAATACAATGTAGAAAAAAATCTAAGGAATAAAAAGAAACACCATAACATGCTTTTTTCATTTATGTAAGTTTGGTTGAAAACCAATGAAAGTTCTTTGTTTGAAATTATTTTATTTAATTTTTTTACACTTCAAACAAACACAAGAAGAAATCAAACAAATACTTATCAAAAACCACTTTCCACATAAACTGTAAAGAAGCCTTAACCATAAAGAAAAATAATGCAGCATCAACAAAATTTCAGCAATGTTTAACCTTTGTGCCCTCAAAAAAAAAAATGAGGTGTCAAAAGTACAGTTATTCCTTTGACACCACTATGTTTATTTTCAGGGTTATAAAAATGTGAACCAAGTACAATGTGGTATTTATTATTTACCTTTTATAAAAATGTATTATTTATCATGTTATAAAGTATTACATTTGAGAAGAAATATTTTATTCAAAAATTTATAAGAAATTACAAAATTATTAAACTATGGAATTGTAAAACAATATTTATTATTTACCATATTAACTATGAAAACAATTTTTTATTCATAATTTTACAAAAATATCAATGAAATATAGAATAAGAAAATTTTAATAAATATGATTTTCCAGACATAATACATTTTCTTTTCTGATTATTTTATATCTAGGTTTACTTCTTGTTTGAATTTTCCAATTTTTTGTTTTTTTGTTCTGTTTTGTTTTGTTTTTTTTTATAATCGTGAGGATAAAGGATAACTAATCAATAGAAATCCAAGGCTTGAAATTCCTGCAATTATGGTTTATCTCCCTTCCTACACTTTTATTTTTAAAAACAAAATTCTGAAAAATCTTTATTTTTAAAAAAATACCTAGAAAATCTGCCGATATAAGCAATCCAATAAATAAATAAAGTTAGAATTTGAATAAATCCCAAATATATAATATACATTACCTTTATTCTTCAGAATTAACAACTAAGGTATTAATATATATGCTGTCAATTCTCAAGAATAAAGAAAATGTATAAATCCACTTTCATGTTTGTATCTTTTAAAATTCTAATCATCACTTTTTAAAACATTGCTGAGGAAGTGAAGGGAGTTTACAATAACAGCAGTGTCAAAGGAAAAACTGCCCTTTTGATACACCATTTTTTTTGCAGGCTTGAAGGTTAAACATTGCCAAAATTTAATTTAGCAACTGTTGTAATGTTGTCTTTGATCAAAATGCCAAGAATTAGGAAGGCCATAGTTAGAGTGTATCAAAGGAACAGAAGACTAAGGAGGGAAAACAAAGAAGAGGTTTATTAAATACTCATACATAGAACAGAAAACCTTGAGTAAATCAACTACTCAAATCTTACTCTAATGTGGCTACTTGCCATATTTAGGAGCAGTCCATTATCACAATAGTAGGAAAGAGAAGGAAGTATGCTAGAGTCCTACTCTACAATACACCCCCTTTTAGTTTATATTCCTGAATCTTACTGAATATTTTTTTTTTTTTACTTGGATTCAACCAGCAGGTACATTTTTTCTTAACCATGATGCTGATACAACTTTGTCTCGTGCTATAGTAGCCACAGGTTCAAACAGCAGTGCCATTGACCGGGGAAAGTTTTCCTTACAATTTCTCTGTCATAGCTGGTTTATATGTCTCTTTTGCAAACCATTTTTATTTTGATCCAGATAATATTACTCAGAAAATTAACTGAAATATCATGAAATCCTTGCACCTGGTATTTTTTTTTAAAAGATTCAGAGGGCTGCAATTTTATTTTTATTTTATTCTCGCATAATTCAGGCAACAATTTAGAGAATATAGTCCTTATTTTTCTTGAGAACAATAAATTGGCAAGTGATTTCCTTCACATAATGTTAGGATTTGGTGTCTGTACAAACAGAAAATGCTGTAATATTTGCTCATCTGTCTCCCCATCATTAGCTTTTTTTAATGCTCTTTTGAGAGTGCCAACAAAGTTACTGCTTGTCCATTGGACTGAGGGTGAGTTTGTTACATGTTTCACTACATTTGCATAAATTTTGAAATTCCCTGGATATAAATTGAGTACCATTGTCTGATACTATAGTGTCAAGTATTCCATATCTAGAGAAGAGTTCACTCAGAAATATTATTGTGCCTGTCATCATAGCATTCTTACACTGATAAACCTCAGGCCATTTCATGTAACTATCTACCACATGGTAATAAAAAAAATCCTTTTATTGGTCCTACATAATCCAGATGTAATCTTCACCATGGTTTATTTGTTTCCAGCCAAGGTTCAATTTTTATGGGTGGTGATTTTGCTGATAGTGAACAGTTACAACATGTTTTAACATTATTTTCAATGTCTTGATCAATATTCTTCCAATAAACAGAGCTTCACACTAGGGATTTCATCCTAAAAAATCCTGGATGACCTTTGTGGAATTGGGTTTAATATCTGTTTCTGTAATGATTTAGAAATTACTACGTGGTCTGCATATATGAATACACCATCACAAACATAAAAAAACCATCCTTATTTGAACCACTTTACAAGACCTTATTTTCTTTATTCTTTTTAATTAAGTAGCCTTTCATGCTTTCAATAGTTTTTTTTCTTTTATTTCACTCAACCTAACTGGTAATTCTCTGACTGTGTTTCATAATTCCCAGACAGTGTTTTATAGACACCTTGAATTTCATTGCAGCAATGTATCCTCGAGGTAGATTTTGAAATTTGGTATTAGTCATAAGAAAACATCCACATATAATTTTTTTGAAGATACAAATTCCATTTTGAAGTTATAATTTAATAAAATGGTAGTTCAATGTTGTAGTCAGTTAGCGGTGTGCATTGGAATTCCTTTTTGGATCTGAAAATGATTAGGAATGCACAATGGTCTGCTTATAGCACAAAACTTCTGCTGTGAATAAAGTTATGGAATATTTCATGGCAAAAATAATTGCTAATGCCTATTTTCTATTTGAATATAAATTTTTTTCAGCTTGGATGAGCATTCTTGAAGCATAAGCAATTGCTTTTTTTCTTCCATCCTTTAATTTGTGCAAAATAACAGCACTAACTAGCAACAATAATGTCTAACTTGGGGTCAAAATGATAAATCAGAAGTTAAAGTATTTTTTATTTTTTCAAAAGCCTTTTGGCATTCTGAAGACCAATTCCAAGCCATATCTTATTTTAATGTATTTAATGGTCTACATAATTCATGCATGTTGAGTATATAAGTATAGTAATTTATGAAACCCAAAAAAGATTGTAGTTGTCGAACTTTCATCAAAGGCGGCATATTTTTTATAGCACTAAATCTTCAAGAATCCAGTCTGCATCCATTCAAATCAATAATTTGTCTTAAATATTTTATACTAGTCATTAAAAACTCATTTTTTGTCACTCAATCTGAATCCAAAATCTTCAATTCGTTTAAACACATTTTGTTGTATGGTCTCACTTTTTATTAAAATATCATCTAAATATGTACAAGCAAAATCTAGACCTGACAACATTGTGTCCATTATTTGTTGAAAAATGCTTAAGCAAGTCTATTAAAAATATATGCTCTCTTATGGGTATATATGCTTAATAAGTGTCATAACTTTTCTTCTACTTCAATTTGAAAAATCTAATTTTGAAAAAACATTTCCACGACTCAATTTGGCAAAAATTTCTTCTGAGGTTGGCAAAAGATAGGAACGAGTCAATCCTGTTGAGAAATCTGCACAAACTCAATTTTTTTATATATATAAATTGCTGGTGCCACCCATTCTGCACATTCAGATGGGATAATGACTCCCAGGGTTTCTAGTCTGTTTAGTTCACAGTTTATTATATTTACTGTGCCATATGGAACAGAGCATTTAGGTTTAAAAACCAGAATGGCTCCTTCTTTTACATGTAAACTTGCTCTTGGCCTTTGTGCATTTGCCTAAACCACCAGAAAAAAAAGCAGGGAAAGTTTTTTTTCATGCTACTTTTATACACTTTGCTAGACAATATAGTTTAAGTTGAACTGAGCCATAAACAAAATTTATGGATTCTAAAAAAGCCAATCACCTCTAAAAACATTCAAGGGTATTCCTTTCACATGGAGCATAGCTTACAAGTTTTGCCCTCAGAAAGAAACATTACAATTTATTGTTCCCATTATATTTAATTTTGTCCCTAATGCAACTTGTGCACTTCAGTAATTTTTTTCAATTTTTGGGGTGCCAATATCCTTCCATAGTTTTTCACTGTTATGTTGAATACTGTGTCTAATTGTAGTTTTAGTCTTCCATTCATATTTTAAGTTAACTGTGGACAGTCCTTGTGTTGTCAGAATAACCTTAACATAATTATTTTTTTTTTTGGTTCTCTGCACATCTTTTGAATGTGTCATATCTTCTGACAACAAAAACATTTAGAATTTTTAGATGGGCATTTGTCTTTAAAATGTCTGGTCCCACAACCGTAACATGGTTCAGGTCTTTTACCTTTTGATTTTTTTCTTTCTCGTTTAACCATCTAAGTGTCTAACTCTTTGCCCTCAATTTTGTCGGTATCATGCTTAAGATTTTGCAATGTTAATTTTTGGTCTTGTTTGAGCTTTGAAAGAATACATGAATGTATTTCAGAGTCCTTGCTAGAAGTCAACCCTTTTACAAAAATTAGACATTTAAACATGTCAGGGGATATTTTGTGTAATTTAAATTTTACACATTCCTGTTTACTACACCTGCGTATGTAACGAAATAATCTATGTAATTTTTTTGTTAAATTTTTTTGGCAAAATGTAGTTACAGTACTTTTCATGCACTGCAGATCCCAGTTTCCTTAAAAGCAATTGTACATTTTTCTAGTCTGGCCAAGATTGACAGTCTTTTTTAAAGATTCCTTCGTATCTTCTGAAGTATGTCTTGGAGATATAACCTTCTTCAGGCCTATATGTAAATTCTTGAATTTACTACAGCATCTAGAGTAAACAAGACATTTGTTCCTTTTATATGAGTAACGATATCATTTGTGTTTGTTGCTCTTGCAATTGATATAATTGCTACAACATTACTGTCTTTAAATCTTCCATTTTGGTGTTAATTCAAAGAATTTGTTGCTACAGATGTAATGTTGTCTTTGTTCAAAATAACTAAGAATTAGGAAGGCTGTAGTTAGAGAGAGTATTGAAAGAACAGAAGACAAGTTAGAGAAAACAATGAAGAGGAGGTTTATTAAACTTATACATAGAACGGAAAAACTTGAGTAAATCAACTACTCAAATCCTACTCTAATGTAATTACTTGCCATAAAAATAAGTAGGAGCACTCCATTGTCACAGTGATAGGGAAGGGAAGAAAGAAACAGGTACAAATATACTAAATATATTGCACAATTTAAAAAAAAAAAAAAGGCACAAACACTGGTAGATGCTATACTTGAAAAAAAAAAAAAATGGCATCTAGCAATGTATAAAGACATAACATTTGAAAAGCATCAAAAAACACAATGCATACCTACAAATACCAACCCAATCAATGCACAAAAAAAACTTTGATAATGGTTTTTGAAAGCTGAAAATGCTCAAAAGACAGGCAATTTTTTTAAAATCTTCCCCAGAAATCAGAAAAATAATCTAAAGTATAGAAAATTATAAAAATCTTAAACAAGGAACGTTTGTCGGTTTTTAATCAAACATATGTATCTACTATTATTGTCAGAGTTGAGTTAAAGGGAGATAACCGAGACATTTAGAAGAAGCATAGCATGTGCAACTAGAACAATCTTTCCCAGTGGACGAAATAAAGGGTTCAGTTCGAAATTCCAATCACTTGAAGAAGGCTGGCATGTACAATGGCCGAAACATCATAAATATGGCAACAAAGATGAGGACAACAGTCCAAACAATGTAAATAATTACAATACCTCATCTCAGAAATATAGACAGATTATCAGATGTAATGTAACTTTATAATAAAACACAAGGTATCTGTATGAACAATATAGAAAGCAATATAATCAATAATGATTTCTATCAGCTTTCATTAAATTATATCACAAGAATAAAACTATGTTCTGATCAAAGAATAATAATACAATTAATCAAACTATACACAATAAAGAGAAACACTAAAAATATAAGATTAGAAATTATGTTAACAACAAATAACAATATTAAATACACTGTAAAAGAACTAAAGATCATTTTCTTCTGTTTAAATTTCTAGGATGAGGAGTTATCATTATTTACTCTATTCATATTCAAACTATTGTCTTCATCATCATTACTATCAATATTTCAGCAATTATGCTCTCCAGCCTTTATCAGGTGTATATAGATCTGGGTAACTTACAGGGAATTCTGAAGTGAACCCCTTATTTAATCTACAGGAATAGACTGTTCCTGTTCCACTGCTCATGTCTAGGAATAACTCATCTAGTTCTCATTTTCAGTACTTCTCAGTTATTGCATGCCCATTTCCAAGTTCAAGTACACACTGCCCAGCCAAAGGATTGAACTCACAATTACTTTGTCATCAAATTCATAAACCAATGCTTTAATCCACTACCCTTTTGTCATTTGATATTTTAAACTGGATACTAAATTCCTTAATCTTTTAAAAGGAGTGGATAATACTTTCCCTTTTGCCTTTCTTAAGGGATTTAAATCAGTCATTATTGACCTCGCTAAAAAAAAAAAAAAAAAAAAAAAAAATAGCATATTCTTCATAAATCCCTTTAAATGAAAATGGTACTGCTAATCTTATTTTCATATTTTATTACTAATTTTTCCTTGTTAAAATTTAAAGTGCACCCAGAGTTTTAGTTATTTCTACTAGTGTGCACTGAAGTAAAAAAAAGAAGAAACACTGCTTTACTATGCAAGCACACTTTATTTTAAGAATGACATATAATAAAGTATTTTCCTCTTGACTGAAAAATTTAGTTAAACTTCCCATTAAAGTAAAATGAAAATTAATATAAGGGATAAAAATAATTGAGATACAACAGTGTAGTATTCCAGTCAACAAAAATAATTAAACTGTTAATTGAATGTAAAGAAAGCATTCATAATGAAATCAAAAAAGACAATGTATTTTCATGCAAACATATTTCTATTTCAAAGGAATATACAAGTCAATGAACATTACCAAAGTTTCAACTTTCACATAAAATACTCACAAGATTCCAAGATTGGAAAGGCAATTATTCCAAAATACGATTGCAAGTGCAATAATAAATACAGTTCTAAATAATGTTCATGTTCTTTGAAAGATTAATTGTTATATGTTCATGTAATATGTGACTAAAATACACCAGAGAAATGAATTCCTTAAGGCTAAAAAAAAAAAGCTAAAAAAGATACCTACAGTTTAAAATGCATTTTAAAAATGAAAAATCTTTGAGGCTTTTATTTTAGTTTTAATTTCAAGCTAATAGATTCAATTTAAGATTTCCAATAAGCAAAATACTTTATTGCATTTCAAAACGAATTTAAATTGATTAGTATAATCTTTTTTTTTTCATTTTTAAATCACTAAAATCAGACATAACAACAAAATTCTTTATTAAAAAATTTTCAAAAATAAAATATATTTTTCTGAAACTTTGAGGAAGACCTGATTTAAAGTTTGACTAATCTGAATTAAAACAAACATTATTTACTTTCAGTTTAAAATAATGCAGAAAAGTATTTTAATACAGAGCTGGGCATTTTTATGAGGTGTTGATAGATTTATCAATAGCTTAATGTTTGGTATTTTTAAGTAAAGAGCACAAAACTGTAAAAATTACAAATACAGTGGGAATGCCCTTTTTATATAATTTTCTGGCTACCCAGTAATCTTAAAAATTTAGGAAAATATTCTAAATAATGTTATAGTTTATCAAATTTTAGGTACTTTGGTTTCATATAGTCAGCCTTACTAAGACACTTGAGAAAATGTTAGAAAATTACCAAAGTTAAATTTACTATAGTTACCACTATTATTTTTTGATAATGCCCTGTAAGGATGTCCATACTTACAAAAATGGGTAAGTTTATAAACACATACAAAAAAATGAAAATACTTTAACTCAATTGTAGAAAACTTTTCCATTTATGATGAGTAAATATTTTTAAACAATATCATCTAACCATTACAAATTAATGCAGAATTAAAATTTGAAACTTTAAATTAAAATTTCTAAAAATGAAAACAATTCTTGTAAAAATTTATTATTCATAATTTTTTTTTTCCTTAGTGTCCATAATATATATTATTCATAAAACAATTAAAGTTTTTCTGATTAAAAAAAATGTCTTAGTTTTATTGCATTTTTGTACGATTCACATCAGATTTTCTCTAATCGGGGGTCATGTTTCAAAAAAAAAAAAAAAAAAAATTCGAGGATTTATTCAAAATTTCAAAGTAAAATAACTAACACTTAAACTTAATGTTACAAAAACAAAAATAATATAAAATAAACTTGGAACCTTGTCCAAGTAGTAAATGATTTTCTTTAAATTACTTCTGCAACTCATTTTTATAAATTCAGTTACACACAAAAAAAAAAACTAACAGTTAATAATGTGCTGAAGATGTCTGATAAATTTGAGTTGAATAAATAAAATTGATTCTTTCAATCAATTCTCAACAAAATCAACAAAACAAATGAATTTGATTATGATTTGGTGAACGAGAGAAAATCTTCATCAGAAAGACAAATATTTTTGCTTTTAAGGTCATTTTTTTTTTTTTTGACAAAGACCAGATTTTATTATATAATAAAATTAATAAGATTATCAAAAAATAAAAATTAATTAAATTTAAAACGTTAAAAAAAAATGTAAAACAGTTCTGTTTTCTTCCGGGCTTTCAGACACAAATATTTCTAGAAAATAAATAAAAAAATTAAATTTAAAAAATTAAATTACAAGTTTTAAAGTTTCTAAAATGTTCAAACAAAAATTAAATGTTTCAATAAAAAAAAAAAAAATTTACCGCCTAGATTCATGTTTAAAAAAAGAAATCGGTGATGTTATTGTGATCTTTTTCGTGATTCATCAAAACATTTTTTGAAGTCATTAACTTCTTTCTGACATTTGCGCCAGTCTTTAGATTCGGCAATGCATTCTTGAACTTTATAATGCAGCTCCAAGCAACCAGTTCGTTTCATCATTTGTTCTACAGGATCAATGTCATCATCTGACATTGTTACACGACCGTGCTGAGACGTCGCCATTTTAAAATTAGTAACTCCAAAGTTATTTCCCTTAGTATAAGAAATTATGAAATTTCAACCAATATCTGGTATTTAATCGAAATAAGATAATTTATTTTATTTTATTATCATTAGTTTTATCTAGTTCTTACTTACTTGTTTACTTCAAAATCTTAATGACTTTTGTAAATTTAATTTCTCAAATTTATTTTTTGTTAATTTGCAGGAAAACTTCTTGCTTAAACGCATAAAAAGTTCTTTAAGCAAGTAGTAGTAGATTGTTGTTTAAAGTCTATAAAACACTCAGTTCTTGAAACTGTCGAACGATATGAATTTCGTAGTTGAGTGAATTCGTAGACTGGCGAGAGAAATCTTCTAATTGCAAGGAGGCTGATCTCAATTAGTTTTTGGTAGTGGGCTGACATTTTGTTTTTATAACCCAGTAGGTAGTACTTTCTTGAAGCAGAATGTGAAGATGACTGCTTTTCTGCTGCCAACCTGATGTTATCACAGATGGTTATTCATTACTTACTGCTAAATAGGCAAAGATTCTCCATATATGTGATCAAGAGTCTCAGGGAGTTTTCCCTCAAAAATTGCTATACAAATTTCCTAGCCCTTTCATTCGTTAGAAAATATAATCTTATCTTTGATAAGAACAAGGTTTTGGGAGCCAGCAAGGGTTCGACAAGCTGTGAGCGCCTCCCTCAGACTTCATGGCACCAAGAACAGGATAATGATGTCCTTTTTATATTTTCCAGCTCTTTCATTCCTCAGAAAATATATCCTTATCTCTGATAAGCAACTAGGCTTTGGGAACCGGATTTGAAAGCAAGTGAAAAAAGTTGGTATGAGGATTAGGAAAGAGGCTAGAATGTGAACCTGGAATATATTGTAGTCATGGTTCTCAAATTAAATTCTAATAACCTATATCAAGCAACAGGGCAAAAATAATGTAGAACATAATCTCCTATATTTTACAGCCAATAAGTGAAGCACAGACAAGTAATAGACGCCTACAAATAAATCTTACTAAATTCAGTAGATAAAAAAAAAACAAATTAAAAGTGCTTTCTGGAACCTGATTGGATATGACAAGTCACATGATGTCCTTTCTATGCCGTCCACACGAATGAACTCCAAATGACCTGGAAAAATTTCAGGACTTGGGTTACTGAGCATATTTCTGCGCAAAACCCAGATAGAATTTGTGAGCTGAGCACTGGCTATTAAATAGTGGTAAAAACGGCTCATCAGCAACAGTCAATGACCAAATCTACAATGACACAATCAGTGAAGGAGAGTCAGCAAACAGGACCAGGCCTTGATCAACAACACAAACACATGTACCATGACAACGCATCAGCCAGTAATGATTTTTCTATATACAACACCACAACAAAAGTAAGTCTTGTCTTCCTTCTCTTTGTTCACTGTATTTTAAAACTACTGTTATCACATGCAATCAGTCAGCAGTCACACGCATGTTTCATTAGAAAACACACATATTTGCATACCATACCACTTGATTTCCTCACTTGCAACAAAAACATTTTGAAACTTTACAGACTTTACAAACAAATCACTTTGAACAATCAAACTACTGGCCACAACAAACATTGAGTTTTAATAAGTAAATACAAGTATCTGGCTGTATAAATGTTACTGTCATATTTAGCTTCTTCCTTTTCTGCAAAGATCATTTCTTTATATCAAAGAATCATTTCTTTATATAAAAAATTGTGTTGTATTTGTGGACACAACACTCGGATTTTATTTATTCACCAAAAATCCAGATAGAGTGACTCCAGAGATCATCTAATCCCAAATCAAAAAGACTACAAAACATGACTCAACAACCTTTTTTCGCAAAGGATTTTCTCTCAGAAATATATATATATATATATATATATATATATATATATATATAAAGACAGGTTTCATTAAATAATTTAGACATGTTCTGTCTACTTATTCTTGATAGGATCCTTTCATATCTGCGAATAAAATTTTTTGTGCAGTTATTAAAAAATGAGAAGAAAACACCGTGTTGGCTCATATTATATTTATTTCTGAGTACTTTTGACATAGCATAATGTCATCATCAGGGTATTGTTAATTAAAGAGTAAGTATTTAGTGTTCATGGTCATGAAGGACAAAAACACACAAACATAACTATTCTCTCTGCCCCATTATATCACAAATTCCCACTCCTGTATATCAATTAACAAAAACTATCAATCAACTTATCACACCATATCACCCTAGCAAATACAGCATAAAATCAACTCTTGAGGCAACCCAAGTTCTAAAGAATGAAAAACCTAACAATAAAACCATAGCCTCATTCGATTCACTAATATCCCTGTTCGTGAAACTATTGAGATCATTATAAATAACATATACCATAATGCATCTATACCCCACTTAAAATTAGGCCTAATATATTGCAAAAACTACTGCTAACCTGCACTACCGAAGTCCTATTTTAGAATCATAATAATAACATATATATACAACGCGATGGTGTCTCCATAGATTCAGCTCTCGGTTCAACCTTTAGCAACTTCTATATGTCCAATCTTGAAAATAACATTTTTAGGAATTTTAGAAAAACCCTTGTTATAAAATAAAATAAGACATATCTCGGCTGATTTACAGGCAAATACTCAAGAGCGAGAGCCGGATGTGAACGGGACAAAACCCCGTCACAAAATGACCATTATCTTCATTTACAAATATTCCCGACACACGTCAAAAAGGGGAATTACAAAGCCTTATCGGCCGTTTAGTGTGGATCAGACAATTCCTAGAGACACGTCTCCACGAACAAATCAGGTCAGATATGTTTTCAAAACTTATGGGCCCCATACACGAACTCAACAAGGTTAATAAACCATTTATCTGGACGCAAAATGCTGACAGAGCCTTCAAAAAAAATCAAGGACCATCTCTCTTCGCCACCCGTCATCTCGTTTCCAGTTTTCTCCAAACTTTTCACACTCACCACCGACGCCAGTGACGTCGCATGTGGAGCAATTTTAATGCAAGAAGCCGACAACGGGAAGAAAGATATCATAGCGGTCGCTTCCCATACATTCAACTCCACGGAACAGAACTGGTCCACGACGGAACGAGAGGCAAATGCAATAAAGTGGGCAATATTGGAATTTGATTATTTCCTTCGCAACCGCCCCTTCGTCATCTTCACCGACCACAGATCGCTGACATATCTGGACCAACGAGAGTTCAATAATGCCAAAATACGACGATGGCAAGAAGAAATTTTATGTTATAAATTCGTCTTGGAATATGTTGAAGGCGAATCAAATGTATGGGCTGACATGCTCAGCAGAGGTTGCGGACATAAGAAAACGAAAGCCCCGAACGACCGGCAGGCAGGACATTCGAGGTAAGCGGTTCAGACCTCCGCGTATACATCCCATCTTGGTGCCTCGGCGAGTTTAACGGTTTACAGCTCATTCCCAAAACTCACACACCACAAAACGCCCGCACCCACAAGCGCGTCACCAACGCATTCTTCGCCTATCACTCCACCACCATCATCCCCACTGAGAGAATCTGTAACCACCTCGGCATCGCAGATGAACAACAGAAGGACGACGCCCTGGAAAAGATCATTAGCGCCCTCCACTCACCTACTCCAAGCGAACCTCATATCGATCCTGACGACCACCGAGCTACGCTTTTCAAAAAACATTTGCACCATTTTTTTCTAGAACCAGGCACCTCCGTTTTGATGATAAGAGACAGTAAACACTCTCCGAGATTGGTTGTACCATACAAACTACGACCCAGATACCTCTACCAGGCACACGAGGGCAACAACCACTCAGGTGTTACCCGTATGCGAGAACTCCTTTCCAGCTACTGGTGGGAATTCAAAAACCGCGACATCAAGGCCTATGTCGATTCTTGCGACACGTGTGCTAAGTGCAAGGGCAACTACAGTAGACGTACCCATTGGCTCATCGGCCACTGTAAACGAGGAAAGATACCATTCGATCTCGTCTTTATAGACTTTGTCACAATGCCCAACTCAAAGGGAAAACGCTACATCCTAACCATCTTGGATAGCTTCAGCCGACATTTTACAGCCATACCATGCGCGAGAGACCGTGCTATCGACGCCGCCCGCGGATTGTACCATTTCTTCCTTCGACACAGAGAGATTCCACGCATAGTATCCTCTGATCGAGGCACACACTTCACAGGAGAAGTCTATCGACAATTCTGTAACCAGATGTCAATCACGCAAGAACTTCACTGTCCTGTCAAAGCTCAGGAAATATCGAGAGACAACATCGCACGATGAAGAACGCACTTTATATGTTATGCGAAGACAGGAACTGTGAATGGACAGACGTTCTAGAATCTGTCGTTTCGTCCACGAACAGTGCCACCGGTGTCTCCCCGCACTATGCCATTACCGGCCGTCACCCCAACATCGGCCTACCTACACTACACAGAAAAGAAATCACAAGCAACGATCCTGGAGCATATGGAATGCAAATTAATGCCCTGCTAAAGCAGGTTCACCACCACGTCACCCTGGCCAACGATGAAGCTAACTTAAATCGCCTCACATACAAGGACCCAATACAAGTAGGCGACAAGGTTTTACTTCACCGGCCACACTCAACTGTTGCCCAATCCTCTCATCTGCCCTGGATAGGAAATTACGCCATTATAAAAACGAACAATATGATGTGTCAGGTGCAAAACGATGATGGTGATACAATCTGGATTCACCGTGCACATATCCGACGACTGGCTCCACGCCCAACACATCTTTCTAATACAATCCCTCTGCCTCCACCATGTAACAGTCACCAAGATCATTCTCCTCCACATCCCTCGGGGACACATAATTCAGCAAATAATTCCATACCAAAACAAATGCCAATAAGAAGAACACGAGAACAACTTCGCACACGCTTCAGAGAATTTATCATGAATTAATCACCCAAATATACACGAATAACGCTCACTGTAAATGAGACCAAGAGCTGGGGGAGCCTTGTTATAAAATAAAATAAGACATATCTCGGCTGATTTACAGGCAAATACTCAAGAGCGAGAGCTGGATGTGAACGGGACAAAACCCCGTCACAAAATGACCATTATCTTCATTTACAAATATTCCCGACACACGTGTTCCAGTCGAAAAATAAAATAATATTTAAAGTGTTCTATTTTTCGTCCAATAAAAATGCTTCCCTCCTAATTATACTCACTTCGTTTTTCGAGCCTGTTAAGCCATAAAAAACGCTATAAAAGGGGTCACACGGAAGTTCAACAGGCAGTTCACAGGTGCCCAGGGTAGAGACCTGTCACGGTCAGCAGCTGACAGCAGGGGAGCATCAACCACCGTCAACATGTGTGAACTACTATGAGAGATCGACCTAGATCCGAAGCCGGCTTATGAACTTTACCACAAGGTAGCTGTCCCAAACCCACACGTTCCCGTTGAATTAAACCACGTAAATCTATTTCTGCTGTTGTCGTATTTCTCTCTTGCAACCATACGCTTGTCTATAACACCCTCCATCTACCTTAGATATGTAGATATCAAGAATAGAGCTTGTGCATGTATAAGAGTACTCACTGATGCCACCACAGAGTGGTGACAGTATGCTTCATTTTTTAAATGCAAACATATATATATATATATATATATATATATAAGAATGGAAACTGAACTCAATGTGGGGTGGTAACAGTCTGTTTCATGTTTCAGATGGCCTAAAGATCACATTTAAGCATGAAGGAGACTATCACTGCTCTGCGTGGCATCAGTAAGCACTCTTATATTTACATTTATATATATATATATATATATATATATATATATATATATATATAAAAGTGAACATAGAAGTCAGCACTTAGAGGCGACAGTCTGTTTCATGCTTGTCAGGCCACTTAAAATACCATTTAACATAACTATATATATATATATATATATATATATATAAATAAAAAAGAAAGAACAGTAAGATATATAATCCAGTGTTCTTATAGATATTTTTATTTTTACAAAATAGTGCTCAATGTAAATTTACAGAGCTTTAATATTATAAATTAATTGATTTAAAATATGGTTTTATCACTACACAGTTCTAACCATGTTTCAAAAATGGAAGCTAAAAGCTTCAAATTTAATTTTGTAATTAAATTAAAGACATTAGTTCCATTTCATCCTCAAGCGAATTTTAATTTCAACTTTAATTTAATTACAAAATTAAATTAAAGTTGAAATTTTAGCTTCCATTTTTGAAACATGGTTAGAACTGTGTAGCAAAAAAAAAAAACATATTTTAAATCAATTAATTTATAAAATATATATATATATATATATATATATATATATAGTTATGTTAAATGGTATTTTAGGAAATAAAACTAATCCTGGAATGGCTAGTGGAAACAAATATAACTAACCATTCAAATATAGACATTAAAATATTGCTGGTATAATAATGCTGTATTGGGATAACAAGACAGATTTATTTACACCTATAATTTTTTTTAATATTAAGTAATATAAAATAATTAAAAATAAATAAATTATAATAGTCTAGGTTTGTTTTTTATGCTTACTTTTAAGAGAAGAGTATTTAAAAGAAAGCTGGATGGTTAATAAAAAAATAAATTTGGTGTGGTGAAGTTTCTAAATATAGAATTGGCTCAAAAGAACCACCTAAAGTAATTCAGTTAAAGCAAACTGTGATTTTATTTTTGAATTTGAAAAATATATACATTTTGTATTTATTGAAATAAATTTAAAAGTTGAGACCTATCTGAGCCTCTTTTGAGAAGATGAGTTAGCAAATAATTTCAGAAAGTAAAAATTTTGAAGAGGTCTGAAGATGAGAAGGCAAGAAAATTTCAACCTGAAGGCATAAAAATAATGTTCAAGTAGGAAAAGATTTTTTTAGCTGTAACCTGTAGATGACCTAAACTGTTTCTCACAGAATAAGCAGGTGGGAAAAAGAAGTGAATAGAACTGTGTTCTAAAAAAGAAAAATTGTTAAAAGTCATAGTGTCCTAAATGAATTTGCCAAAGTCCCCTTCTGTTTTTTGTTGATGCACTTTTTTAAAGAGTATTTTTAACCTTTTTTTATATATGTATTATTTTCACAATGTTTTTTCTCCAAAAAAAAGTTTGAATTGTATATATTTTTAAGAGCCTATATTTCTTATTTTGATGTGTTATTTGGCATTTACTAAAAAGATGCCCAAAAGGAAATTTTTGTGTCAGCTTTTTTGGCAAAAATTGTATTTTGCTCTTTGTTTTTTATGTCTATGTAATAAATGTTTGTTCCTTTCAAATTTCACATCAGAGTTTTGACTCTTGTTTGTTTTTGCATGAATATTTTTCTATAATTAGAATTTCCCATTCTCTCCCAAGAAAAAAATTCTTTTACACCAGCCATTTCAATAACTGGTGACCTTGACATGATATAAGTAAACAACTTTTTGACTCCAAATCAATAATTCCAATATAGCATTATTATTCATACAATATAGTAATACTTAGTTTATGATTGAAAATAGACAATGACCTGTATATATGTTTAAGAGAAAATCACTTTATCTACACTTTTACAGAATTTGGATGCTACAATAATTTGTTCAATCAGCAAACCAGACAAACATTATGGAAAAGAGAACTGAATTACAGTTTCACTTGAGAGTTGACTTGTCAGTGAGTTTGGCTTGGCATAAAAAGTGAAAGAAAATGGAGAACTACAATAGATATGGTGTTATTTTGAGAAACTGGGACCACTGGCCTGGCAAATTATATTCCATACCTCAACATACTATTACTTAATGCATTTCTTAAAATTTTTATCTTTATGATACAGTATAATCATTTAGTTTTGTAAATACATTGTATATTATATTTGAATAAAATTTACATTATAAAAAATAATAAGCACTCATCAAATATTAAAATGATTTATATATTCTTATAGTTGAAGATAAGTTTATGCATTAGCTTAATATTCTTTAACATAAAAGAAAATATAAAAATCAGTACTGTGAAAATTTGATGAGTAAATGATTTTAAAGCCAAACTATTGCATAACTGGTGCTTTTTTCTAATGTTATAAATTATTTAAGCTTTTTAGTATTTATGGATTTGATTCTCATAGAAAATATTATCTTTCATTTAAGACATCTTACCATTTCATGGAATACATTTGGTATACTTTATAGAAGCAAAACTGAATAATTCAATTTCTTTAAATATTTGGATTTTCCATTAAATATTTACCTGTAACTGTCATGCCTGGTTACAAATTTCTCTATGGAATAGGTAACTCCAGTCTAAGATAGCACAACTTACCACAGAACTTAATAAACCTAGTATATTTCTGATTAGATATTTAAACATGTGTCAAAACTTTTTGTAGATATATATATATATATATATATATATATATATATATATATATATATATATATATATATATATATTTTTGGCAACACTCACATAGATTCCACACAGCACAAAAAAGCCAACAGGAAAAGAAATATATGGTTTAACCTAATGTTTAACAAAAATGTAAAAACAAACATAGAAAAAATATTCATTAAACTCATCCACAAACACTTCCCCCCTCAAGATATTCAACAAAAGCACAGTAAAAATCAGCTCCAATTGAACATGACACAAATAATAAAAAATCACAAGAAAACAACCAACAATCTAATTGCACAAATCAAACCCACATTTAACTGCAGTGCAAAGAATGAATGTCCCTTAAACAGAAATTTCTTACAGAATAATTAAATATATCAAGCCACTGTAAAATCTACAGATAATGGAGAAAAAATATACATAGGAGTAACTGAAGGACACTGGAAACAAAAAAAAAACTACACAAACAATATATCCTTTACAAATAGTAACTACACAAACAGCACAATGTTTTCTAAACATGTTTTGGAAATTAAAAACAAGAACCAAATTATACAAAAATATCATGGATAATAAGGAAAATAACATCAGCATACAACAATAAATCCAAAAACTGTAAACTCTGTCTGGAGGAGAAAATAGCTAAAATTACCTTTCCAGAACAACACAGATTACTAAATAAATTATCAAAGCTCATCTCAAAATGCAGACATGAAAACAGATTTTTACTACATTAATAAAAAATCAAAAAGTAAAAACAAACAAGAAATTAAAAATAAAAAAATAAATAAGTATAATAAATTAATACAAATAAATAAGTAAATAAATTAAGTAAATAATAAACAAGTTAACAAACTACAAATGCACACATAAACACAAGTAAACTTAATAATAACAATCAACAACAAATAACAAAGTAATTAATAATAAAGTTAAGAATAGTCACAAAACTGCATTCGGATCCACAATTACTTCCATTCAATAGCCCCTAGAATAATTTGAAAGAAAATATTACCACCCACCCAGTAACAATTAGAATAATACAATAGACCTACCCATAATGCATCACTGATCAGCATACATAAATAGTCAAGCCAAAATACATTGCACATGGCCTGACGATTGCGTTTAGGCAGTCGACACGTAGTCTCTGATTGTGTGCAACTTCTGTCAAACTCTCTGCTTTAGCAGAGAGGAACCGAGACAAGGCTTTGCCGAAGGGTAAAGTTTTGTCTGGGGAAGTAGACAGATCCCGAACCCACTTATGCGGGTTCTATGGGAATATTTTTTGGCCAAGCCTACAGGCTCCCGAGAAACCCACGTTAAACTTGGCCTTGTGCCACATACATTCCTCGTGGGAGGACTGTTAAATATCGGCCTGACGATTGTGTTTTAGCATGACTGTTACTGCCATGTAATGTTAAAACATTTATTCTACCAACCATATACAAGTGGTTAAGTAATAAATAAATAAATATTAAAAATAATTCTACCTTCAACTACCACCACCACAAAGGCAACTACCTTGTGGTGGTAGTTAAAGGTAGAATTATTTATAAACCATAAAATTAATTGTAATTTATTTTTGAATACCTGTATACATTAATTATTGTTAATTTTTTCAATAGAGATACTTAATAATCACTTTCAAAGATAAACAATTTGTGCATTTGGTTCAAATAATAAATGTCAACAAACTGATTCAGTGAAGCAGAATTTATTTTACTGATATATTTTTAAATTTAGCTTGAAAATTTTAATTCGTTTTCGTAATACAAAATATATATATAAATCAAATGATCCAAGAAAAATTATAAAATATATTTTGCTTTTAAGTCTATTTTTACTTAAGACAGGGATGAAAACTTATCACGTCACTTTCGAAATATGTACTGCCCTCTCAACGGATTGCGTAACTGTCTTTTAAAATATGGAGTTATCTCCTCTCTACAACGCACGCTTATTAACAAAGTTGTTCCCCTTGACAAGATGTGCATTTTTATATTGTTATAAAAAAAACAGATTATACATATAAATAACATCATCAGACAAAAATATTGAAAGAAATAAAATATTGTTTGTCTTTTTAAATTATGTTTCTCAATAAATCCTGCAATATAACAAAACGTCCATGTTTTTCTTGTGCTGTGTTTCTTCAAGGCATAGGCAATCATGGCTCTCTACAACTTCCTACCCTTTCAGCTCTTAGTAAGGTTTGTCTTTACCTCATTCCTCCCAGTCCCTGTTCTGCTATTCATTTATAGAGGTTAGTTTACTCACGGCTTTCCTCTGTCCCTCTTGCTTTCAATAATGTCTTCTTTCCTAGAAATTTCAACTGTTGCTTTCTGATGTATGAACATACTCTTTTTCCATTTTCTCTGTCCAATCTATAGAATTCTTAGTATCTTTCTTGAGAACCACATTTCTGTTGGCTTAAGTTTCTTCTTCATCTGTGAAGAAATTTTCCAGCATTTACTTCCATATAGGAAAACCGATATTATACATAAGAGGTCAGAATTCTTTTCTTTGTTTCTAATGAAATTTTTCTGTTTCTTAATACTACGTTGCTTAGTTTTTGGAAGGCATCTTTCATTATTCCAATGCACCTTCAGATTTTGGTGTTACATGTTCCATCCTCTGTTAAAATACTTCCCAGATATTTAAATTTTCATACTTGCTTGATTTTGGTATGTTCAATTTATAGTTTGCAATTTCTGTTGTTCCTTCTGTTAACAACAACACATTCTGTTTTCTTTCCTCCAATACCTTTTCTAAGAGTTCCTGAAGTTCCCTTTCTGTATTACATGATCATAATAACTTTTTTGTTCTGACCCTATTACTTATTTTTTATTTATTTTTCTTGATTGTCCTACTTTTAAGTAAAGGAAGTTAATTCAGTACTGAAATAAAATAAGTATTACAATTATATTCATATATTCTTGCTGCTACCAAAATATATAAATATAATTTAAATTTTTTATACTTATTTTTATTTTTTCCTTTGAGACATAATGAGATGGCTACAAAAACATTTGGCTATTCAGCAGTGTAGTGATTATTTATTTTACAGTCTTATTTGAATTTGTAAAATCACTAAATCCATATTTTGGTTAAAGCATTTCCCATCTTATGCTAAATTCATATTTTCATCAACAATAAGTTTATGATTACTTGTTAAATCAAAAATAATTTCCTGTCCAGTTTAGTTATACTTTAGGTTAAATGAAAAGATAGCTTATACCTAAGTTTACTGTACATACTGGTTTGACACGTGTTTGCCCTTGTGATATAAGCTATCAGTATTTATTTGCTTTCTATGTTAGCTTAACAAGTATTGGGCTATGAAAACATTTTATTATACAATTTTTATGAAGTGTGTTTTCTTACCTATTTTATCAGTCCAGCAGTAGTCACATACCAAAAGCTACTCTACCCTTACTGCTTGGGCATTTATATAGTCTCTGCCTTAGCTATGCTAATTAGGCAGTCATTTACATATCACAACAAGAAAGCTGAACCTATAATAAAAATTGAATACTGTCCCAGTTTGAGGTGTGAAAATTATAGTAAGCCTTCTTTTAATTATGACTTTGTCAGTCTGCTCTTTGAGCTGATCATATATATATATATATATATATATATATATATATATATATTTAATTTATTTGTTTAAACATTATTTTTAATGGATACTGTAGGGACATTATTATTATAAATAAATAAAAATAAAATATAAAATAATAAGAATAAATTTATGAATGAAATAAAATGAAACTTCTAGCATGTAACAAAAAATATTCCTGTCAGAAAACGGATATCCTGCCAAAAGAGGTTGAATTCAATCTCTTTGCTTATTGACCAGCGGACAGTCAACATGCATACCAACTTCTCTCTCCAGGACATTGCTTGTGATAATATGAAGGACTTCTTACTTCTATTATATGCTACTTTTAGAATACTTGTAACCAAAAATACACACATCAGTACACAAAAATATAAATAATTTGTATGATTTTAATTTACAATTTAACATGCTTTTACTGTTATCTCTATGTATGTATTATTCCTGTGAAATATGTTTTTATTTTTTGTGAACACTAGGCTATTTCTGCTGCTATGATGTGAGTAGCCCCACAATACTCATATTTGAGTAGATACTGTTTTTATTATTGAACAGTATATTTATTTATTTATATCTACCAGCCTGAATATTCAAGAAATCTTGTTATAAAAATATGCACCCTCTGGCAGGATTTGAACCTGCATCCCCTAGGGGAAACCATTACAATCCATTTCCTAAAATATATATATATATGTTAACTTGAACATCTTCTTACTTTTTATGCTAATTAAAGCAAACTAATTAACAACCTATCTTAAACTTTGAGTTAAACTTCCCTTCATATATTGTTAAAGTATATATATCTATCTGGGTTTCTACAACAATTTAATTTAGACATCTTACACAATGGCAGACTGGCTACAGTGTCAGCTTGCCTGATCACAAGTGGAACCCTGATGGAATTGGCCTCCTATCTCAGATAAAAACGTAATAAAGAAACAAACATAAACAACTGTTTTAATTATAAAGGATTATAAAGACTTTTTAAATTCATTGGCACACTATCAGTTATTCAGTCTCAAAGTTAAAAATCATAAAGACAAGGTTAAGAAATTCAAGGAGAATTTGAAATCATTCATGAAAAGGAATTGTTACATGAATTGAACAAAGAACAATTATTGGTAGATGCAAACAATCATCTCATTAGCACAAACAATTGCTCTTAATATAGTAGATGGCATGCAATGTTCTGTTATGCTTTTGAACTATTTGTTAATGTGTAAATTGTACAGTAAACTATTTAAAAATATCACTCAATTACTTAAAATTGAAAAAAAATTAAAAATTCACTTATAACATTCTTTATTTACGTATGGTATATACTGCCAGTAATCTGTACAGTCCATATACTAAGGCATACTCATTGTTTTAAAAAAAATTAATTGTACCCTTTTTTCCATATGTATTTTTTTAAATTTTATTTATTCATTATGAAAATTAAATGATGTTTGTCTTGCAATTTATGTTAATTAAACGTTGATTTTGGGGAAAAACAAACATGTTATTTACATTCATTTATCAAACATAATGCTACACACATATGAATGCTATGTATTTTAATATTATTATGCTGTACTGTAATTAAATTTTAAGATATTTTTCCATTCAAATCAAAAATTTTCTTAATTATAATAGATAATGATACATTATTAATTATTAAACAAAACCTTCGGTATATTTCTTATTATTTTCTTATAAAACAAATGAATAAACTGGTTATTCATATCACAATTTGCATGCCTTGTAATGTATACTTTTGATTTTATATTATTATCTCGGTAATTAGTCTGTAATAAATTTGTTTCAGTATTATTCCTCTATGACAATTTCTAAAGTGTAAACATGATAAATTCATGCTTAAGACATTTTCATTTCCCAATAATTTATTTTTTTAACAGATAACCATAAATTCAGAATTTAAAGATCAAAGTGGAAGTCACAAAAAAATAATGTAATCTTTATTCATTATTGACTGGATAATTAAATAATTCTACATCTGTCTATATTTATGAAATGTGGTATTGTAACTATTTACACTATTTACAAATGTTTTGGTAATTGTACATTCTGACCCAGTGGATAAAAGCGTTGGTTGAATGACCCAAAAATGACTTGACCCACAGAGTTATGAGTTCAATCCCTGGCCACAACAGAGGGAACAAAAACATGAGGGAAATTAACTGAAACTGTGATATCTGAAGACATGGCATGTGGAATTAGAACAATCCACCTCCATGGACTAAATAAAGGGTTAGGTTCAAAATTCCAACTATTATAACCTGAAGAAGACCAGTGTGTACAATGGCCAAAACATCATGAAGATGGCAATAAAGATAAGGACAACAGTCCAAACAATGTAAATAGTGTAAATAATTAAAGCTTAATAAAAAAAAATAATCTTATGACTGATAAACTTTACTTACAGGAAGTTTTCAAGCCTTCTAGAAATTGTCTAGAAATTGTCAAAGAATTTAGGAAAAATTGAATAAGGTTGTTAATGAACTATTTTTCTAAAGGGTACAGGTGTATAATAGATCCCATTTTATTATACCATGTAATTTAACTGGAGCCTTGCACTTAGATTTTAACAAATACTAAAATCTGTATATATATATGAAGAGGTGCTGAAAGTTCTCAGTTTGATCAAAAAGTCCTTTGAAAATATTCTGATGTTTGATCATTTGGTCAAATTTTAAGAAATATAACACATTTAAATTTTGCTTCAATCTTTGTAAGATTTCACACCTGCTAGAAATTGTTCCAGAATTTAAGAAAAATTGAATGAGAGAATTTTTCCTTTGTTAATTATGATGACATCACAGTGAAATAATAATAATGAGAGATAAAACTCATTAGATGTATGTGAGAAAAGAAATAATTTGTTATAACTGCTTCATTACCATAAAAAAATGTGAGATCAAATAACAGTCCTATGTGATGATTATACCCATGATATTATGCCATGATACAACTTCAACTTTATGAAGGCTAAGTCCTCAAATAAACAGGACAACAGTTTTTGAAGAGAGAGAAACACAACCTGTACTATTTAAATATATTTAATATATAAATAGAAACACGAGAAATAAGAAAAAAAGAAGAAAATGTGCACGTATGGACTAATGTGAAAGACATCTAGTTATCTTGTCAAAAGTCCTTGTTGAAGATCAACAGTCCTCAGTTAGCTTCTTTAGGTAGTAATAATTTTTCTTGAGGTTCCTGGCCCCATTCCTCCAAAATCAAGATACCACTGATTATTGTGGTAAGGGAAGAGCATTGCTTTATGCTGCTTGATTAATTGGGTGGAAGAAAAAAAGGATAAATTTGGCACTTATATAGCCAGGGTCATGGGACCCTTATGGAGGTAAGTGATTGGTCCTTTCTTTAACTATTCAGTGTTTTTGTTTTATTCTTGTTTCTTATGTTTCTTGTTTCTTATTTTCCTCATTGATTATTACTTTATATACTATAAGACTTTACAGATAAACTAAAACTGTACAGTATCATGACAATTTAGAAATTGATAAAATATATAATCATATAGGACATATTTAGGTCTGAGCTATACAGACAACTGATTGCTTTTATTAACAAATTTGTCAGATATGAATTTAAGTACATAAAAATAGCTATTACAATAAACTAGTTATTTGCAACAAATAGTTGTTCTTGCTTTTTCTTTTAAAAATTA
Source organism: Acanthosepion pharaonis (assembly GCA_903632075.3). NCBI lineage: Eukaryota > Metazoa > Mollusca > Cephalopoda > Sepiida > Sepiidae > Acanthosepion > Acanthosepion pharaonis. The sequence goes on along the minus strand of CAHIKZ030004089.1, from coordinate 617,220 downwards.
GGAATTAAAGTTTTCTCAGACAACAAAGAGGAAATATGTGTTTTGTCAACCGGTCCTGGTTAATAAGATGAATCAACCAATATTCTGAAATTCAATGTCGAGAGAAAGAATCTTACCGCGTAATACAAGTGTATTTTTTTGTTTCAAACTTTGTGCAGTAATAGAGTGATCTCTCTTGTCCTACAAACTATATATTTAAAGACTCACATGTGAAAACTTAATATTTTTTATGGCATGGGTAAACTAATATTATAAATATCTATACTTCTTCTTTCAGATACACTAAACAATCTCAATAACTTAGAATTAAAAAGTCAACATTTAACAATTAGATGAAGTCAACACATAGTAACGGTTCAATATTTATTGGTGCCAGTACATTTTGAAGCCTAAACAATATTTCTTGTAACAATTGTAATAATAATAACAACTAAATCACTTTATGATTATTTTGTTGCTTCTAAAAAATACTTAATGCAAAATCCCAAATTTAAACCTTCCTGTAATTAGTTTTAAGTAATATATGAGAAATTAATTTGGAATAATAAAATTTGTGTTATAAACAAGTGTATGGTTGCAAGAAGGAAATATGACAACAGCAGAAATAGATTTACATGATTTATTTCAATAGGAACATGTGGGTTTGGGACAGCTAACTTGGGTTGATCTCTCATAGTAGTTCACACTGGTTGGCGTGGCGGTCCTCCTGCTGACTGACCGCGACAGGTCTCTTCCCTGGCCTCCTGTTGACTGCTGCTGTACTACCCCATGTGACCCCTTTTATGGCGTTTTTTATGGCTTAACAGGCTCGTAAAACGACGCAAGTATAATTAGGAGGGAAGCATTTTTATTGGTCGAAAAATAGAATCACTTTAAAATATTATTTTATTTTTCGACCAGAACTCGTGCGTTGGGCATACGATAATGGTCATTTTGTGACGGGGACTTGTCCCGTTCACATCCGGCTCTCGCTCTTGAGTATGTTAGTTTATTTGCCTGCAAATCAGCCGAGATATGTCTTATTTTATTTTATAACAATTGGAATAAAAATTTTAAAAAAAGTAAATTAATATAAATTATACTTTCAAAACTTTAGTAACATATCTTTTCTACCAATAAATTATTCTGGCAATAATTTTCTATGTATACAAAAATTCCATTAATTTTCTATATATGCAAAAATAGATGTATGTATATAGGTTCAAAGTTGTAGTTGGCACCTAGGAAGCTGAAATTTACCTGAGGCTACATCATTTTTATATATCATAGACTATGTGACTTTAACTGTATATAAGTTATTCTTTTACAAATTTTACTGAACTTTCTTTTTTTTATTAAAACAAATTTTATTCAAAATTATATAAATTTAAATTATTTCTAAATGGTACAGGTGTATATTAGATTACATTTTATTATGCCATGTAATTTACCTGAAGACTTGCTCTTAGATTCTAACAAATACTAAAATCTGTATATATATATATATATATATATATATATATATATATATATATATATATATATATATATATGGGTGCTGAAAAGTTCCCATCCTAATGAAAAAAACCCTTTGAAAATATTCTGAAAGTTTTGGAAAATTTGATCCATTTGAATTTTACTTCAATCTTTGTAATAACTTGCTAGAAATAGAATAGAATTTATGAACAATTGAATGAGAGCATACTTCATTTGTTAATTATGATGACATCACAGTGAAAGAACATTAATACATGCGAGACAAAGTCTCACCAGATGCATGTGAGAAAAGGAATACTTCTGCTATAATTACTTCATTGCCATAAAAAATGACTAATAAACACTCCCTTGTAATGATACTATATCTATAACTAAGTTTATCCATATATATGGATTTTCATTTTCATTTCATATTTTTATTTTAATATTTATTTTTCATTCACTATATATTTATTCACATTGTTTTGGGGAATTTTTATCAGAATAAAACCAAAGTATTTTATGAATTAATTCTGATTGGCTCAATATTCCAAGACCAACTGAAGATTATTAGGAGCTTTTTAAAGCAACTGATACAAAGTTCATGGGATGGTATTTATGTTAGACATTTATAAACCAATCCATGGCTCACTAGTTAACTATTTCTACTAGTATTATCAAAAATCCAATATATGATTAAATATTATTGCTCTTTATTTGTTTAAGCACCTTTCACTTCGTATTATTTTCAGAAGACTTGGGAGTTTAGATAAATATGGTTGTAGAGAAATTTATGTTTTACTTGTGACTCCTGGTTTAAAAGATTACAAAAATCATTACAATTTTTGTTTTGTAAAAAGTAATGAATGTGGATAAGGTCTAGGCTCATTGGAAATAATGATGTTTGATATTTAAGGTTCATGCAACGAAGTATATTCTAAACTGTCTCTACTTCCTTCATCCATTGTTAGTTATTACAGAATTTCTAATGACTGACAAGGGTTTCAGGGAATATTTGAACATTTACATGACATGATTGTAATGACAAAAGTACACAGGCATAGTCTTTAAGAAAGCTTTATTCAACTGAGAATATAAGGTTTGTGTATAGTGTCCTTTATAGCACCAGTAAACAGAAACATCTCTTTCAAAGAGGAGAGTAACAAAACAAGTGGAGACCACTCTTGATCTTCATAACAGTGATATTGAGCAAAATGTTAACAACTGAAATCAAAAAGTGCAGATAAAATTTAGAATGTAAAAATATTTGAATTTATTCAATTTGTACATTGATATGGAGTGAAAAATACATTTACAGTTCTCACTCAATTCAAATATCTGGTGTAAAATTTTGGCAAACTTGGACCATTGTGCTCACAAAAAATGGAATTTTTAAAAGGACAATTTTTCCATTGACAACACTATTATTTTAACTACCTTCACTCCTCAATAATGTTTATTCTTTTAAAAAACAATGATTAGAATTTTAATAAAACCTAAATATATGAAAGTGAACTTATACATTTTCTTTGTTCTTGAGAATTGACAACAAAAATAATAAACACTATTTATTATACTGTTTATTGGAATGTTTGGCTCATTGTGAATTGATTCGAACTTTATAAAATGGTAAATAATAATGATTTCCTTATCGTTGGTTCACATATTTAATAATTTAGTAAATGTTTAGAAATTTATGAATAAAAAATATTTTTGTGTTTATTTCTTTATAAATTGATAAATGATAAATATTGCATTGCATTTGTTTTAATTTTATTTGTTTTTAGAATGTTGTAAGCAAATAGTGTTTAATATTTTTGTTGTAAATTCTCAAGAACAAAAAAAATATATAAATTCTCTTTCATCACATATTTAGTTTTTATTAGAATACTAATCATCACTTTTTAAAACAATAAACATTACCAAAGAGTGAAGGTAGTTAAAATAATAGCGCCAGCAATGGAAAAACCATCCTTTTTTTGTGGTTATGAAGGTCTAAGTTTGCTAAAGTTTTATCGGTGAAATATGAAGTTTGAGTTTATTAATGAGTGCTTATTGCTTGAACTTGTGGGTTACACATACATCTAAATACTGTCTTTGATTTTTTAAAATTTCAAAATCAATTTCAGTGAATCCTTTTCCTCATAAATGTAGTACAGAACCATACCTTATAACAAAGAGGAAGAATAACAGACCAATCAAATTGTTCTATTTTGATGTTGAAAAATCCTCTGAAAAGAAATATACATGGGATCAGCAATGAAAAATTCAGTAGATGCACTCACTTCAGTGGGATTCCATTTTGGTTACCAGTGACTTCAAAGGAAATATTTTCAATCATTTACCCACTTCCACTGACAAACTTACACCCAAGGCCACAGCAGAAAGTTCAACAGACTCTCTCTCTCTCTCTCTCTCTCTCTCTCTCTCTCTCTCTCTCTCTCTGTATGCAAATCTATTTTGTCTATCTCTTTCTCTATGTAAATCTTTTCTATTTCTCTCTCCCTCTGTATGTAAATACCCTTTTACATTTTTACACACATACATACAGACATTTTACTTAAATACAAACATCAGAAAAGAACATTCATTTCATACCAACATTTTCTTTATCAATCAACATTTAATTACACCAACCTAATTCCCTTCTTTATTTTTGTACCTCAGTTGTTTTGTTTGAAACATACATACAAAATTATTCTTTCAATCCATGTCTGTGTTGAATTAATTAACTTATATGCTGAATATTTTAAGTTTTCAAGTGTGACGTCCCTAAATACAGCCTTTGCTTGCTCCTCGCTGCTTTGTTCGGGTGTCGCCACTCCAAACGTGACGTCCGCCTGTTGCGTCAGTCGTGTTGTCCCGTCCCGTGACGACCAACTGGCTTGGTATCGGTCGCGGCACCCAAATGTGACGTTCTAACCTTTTGGTGATTTGGATGGGAATCTGGTTAGATTCGATATCAGCCTCGTCGTTCCCAACTCGCTTCCAACGTCTGGTTACCAAAGTAACTGCATTGATCTCCAGTCTGCCTACCCATGCTGTGAATTGATCTTAGGCAGACGAAATCAATCAGTCGTTAGGGCCGTAATGCAAGCTGGGTTCAAGCGAGGGTGGTATCGCACAAATATGTATAAAAGAAATAAAATGATAACTCAAAAGTTCAAGGTATCAAAAAAAAGGATAACAATATCTAGTTGCTGGATACATAGGATTGCGTCTATCTCCCGACCTGTTATATGGATTGTGACATGTTGTTTTTTTTGTTAGGCGAGTTTTAACACTTTAAGTTGTCTGTTCTTTAAGAAATTGGTTCTTGGTGTCTTCAGGCGAAAAGTCGAAAAACTTATTTTGGTGGTATGGATCTAAGTCGCTCTTCAAAATAAATTGTTCTTGGATTGAAGATGAGTTCGGAAGTTGCCTGAATCTTAGTCAGCTGCGAGGCCTGCTTCAACTGGAGCACTCTGAACTCTTCGGGAAACTCTGCCGGACTCTGCTCCACTGAGCTGTACTCTACTCAACTCATTTCTGCTCGCTGCGACTTGGCTTATATGGATGCTGACCAAAACCGGGGTGGGTTTGTCGGGGCCGGAGGTTCCTCGATAATTCTAAATACATATCCACTTCTTTTATTTTTGGTTAGGAATTTTCCACTTCTTTCCATTTTTGGGAGTTTTCTCTTACTCCCACCTTCTCACCATACTTCAGAGGGGCATCAACGGCTCTCCCCACTTCTTCATAGCAACCTCTCATACCCATCCTCTAAGTGGGCGGCGGCAGCTTCCCTCCTTGCATCACGTGATCACCACTCGGCCAATGATGTCCAGCCGGGCGTGTGCGATCCAGCGGGCTTTGTTTCAGGAAAAAAAATATATCTTGCTCAAAAAAAAATTATCTTTTTCTTTTCCTTTTCTTTCCTTAATCGCAGCTCTCATTTTCTCTGGCCGCCAACAGAACAATGCGACCAGTAGTGTCATAACCTCTATTCTCATCTGGACTTCGTCAGTCAGATTTTCGCTAATCATCAGAATGGATGGTCGTCCAGCAAAACACAATCGACAATCTCAAAAAAAAACAGTTCCATTGTTCTAGTCATTCCTGGTGCCAATTTCTGATAACATAGTTTTGTTATCACAACCGAACTCTAACACCGATAGATGTCTTGTCAAAAAACGGTCAGCCGTTACTCAAGGTTGGCCTCATGTGCGGCTTAGCAGACGACACAGTTAATTTTTCTTATCTATCCAAAGCCCTGTATTTCACCTGTTCTTTGTCAATTATCAAAATAACATTATCAATTGGAGTTTTCTTAGCTAGTCGGTCTGTGGTTTGCTAATTAGATGTTTGCCCGCATTAAGCGGCTGTTATCTATCCCCGATAACACAAGTTCGTCACCAGAACATAGTCGATTCCTTTTGTTAGGAGAATCGCAATTAATTTAAATTGGGCCCCCAAATAAATATTAACTTTGGGTTCCTTACAAACTTATTTAGTCAAACACTTTAAATTCAAGTCAGTTCCTGGTTGTTTTAGTGAATGTTCCTAAGTTATGTATGAGTGAATAGTTGAATGGATGTGTTACAACATAATGAGAAATTGTAAAGCACATAAGTACTGAGTGGCAAAATGATGTTGTCAGTCTGGTGAAAAAAATCTGGTTATGTTGACTGGAGTCATATTATTTATATTAACCTAAGCTGAAAAAATATTTTCAAAATGTTTCTCAGCGATCTTGGAAAAAAAATGGAAAATTTAGATGCACTTTTAAGTTACTGTCATTTTGATCCCATATAAATAAATTTACTTTTGTCAGTTTCTGGTGTGAAGATGTTTGTCACATGACATTCAATCCAATTAGAGTTTGAAAAATCATCATCTTCTAGGAATCTAGATTAAAATTTCTCAGTAAATATGGCCAGAATAATTAATAGAGAAACTTTTAGACCAGTAAGACATACACAAAACTATATATACATATATACAGGTGTCCCACATAGAGAACATAGCTACACAGCTAGCAGAGTGTAAGGAGAAACAAAAAGGAAATGTCTTACATATAATATATAAATTTTTCTGTGCTTCTGGAGAAGCCATGTTTAGGACTCCAGATTCAAACAGGCTGGATTCATCTATTATGTCTCAGGCGAGGACATATTTCATGAAGGGGAAATGTCGAATCTTGGGTTTTCTCAAATTGAGGACAGCAAGCTGGAGTTTCTATATCTGGTAAAGATATATTCCCAAAGGAAAATGTTGCCATGGATTTGTAAGCTGCTGGGGAGGTAGATTTAACATCAGCCTGGACTGGGGTGGGGGGAGGGCTAAAGAAAGCAACTTCTCAGTTTGTCTACTGTAATCCAACTGAATGACTTGCCACTCTGGTCACTGCATGAAGTGATGTCACTAAGTGGGCATCACATGACGCATATGACATCACCACCAAAGGGAGATAATCACCTTCTGTATCCCTACAATAGGAAATACATTGTACCAGTGAGTGTTTTAAAAGATCATTCAGGTTTTATTCTTGTTTTCCTTGATTTTCACATCATTCAGTATCACATTTTCAATATGCTGACTGTTTTTTATCTGAACAATAAAAACATTTAAATTAAGTGAACTAAAATGCAAAAATTACATACTGTAACCCTAGGCAATTTTACATAAAGATAAGGACTGTTGCATCTTATTGTTGACATTAAGCAAAAAAGACTTTGTTACTAGTGAGGAAGTTTATTTACTTAAAAAAAAATCTAAATTCCCTTCCAAATTAAATATTAAATAATTATTTTTTGAAGAAGTAAGGCTCACAATAGTTTTTGCTTGAAAAAATGGTTAAATTAAGTATGTTTAAATATATTTTAATTTAAGTTTATTTACTTTATTTAGATGTTTTTAATTAAATAAAATTTTATTTTTAAACATTACATTGAAGAAGCAAACATTTCTCTATAAAGGAATTTAATTACTATTTTGAAAGAGAGTAGAAGCAAGATACATTGAGAATTTAGTTTTGAAAATTGATTATATTTAAATTTCAAGTTATATTTGTATTTGAAAAGACAAAAAAACTTTAGTTAAATAAAAATTAGGAAACAGACATGATTTACAGTCAACATTAGTCGTGTCGAATATTTGTTTTACAAATTTAACTATATTTTATTTAAATTAATTTTCAAAAAAATAAGGCTTGCTATAGTTTTTTGCTTTAATAAAACTTAATTTAAAATTATTTACTTTTTTATGTTAGTTACAAACCAAAAAAACATTTTTTAAAGATTGAATAAAAAAATTATTTTCCATAAGATGGCCAATAATACAGTCAATAATACACATATATACACATATACAGACAACTGTCCTTTAGGGTTATACTGAGCCTGTATATATATTTATTTTGTTATTAATTATTGAAGTTTTTTAGACACACCCAACACACTTGAATATTTGAATAAATAAATATTAAACTTTTTGTCAAATAATTGTATTTAATATTCTTCTTCTTTTAAATTTAATTTGTTGTTTTAATATCATTTTTTTAAAGCTATGCTTTTATTTACTAGAGATGTGTAAGTAAATTCAAGAGAATAGAAGTTTTAAAAATATATACATGTATAGCATTTCGAAAGTATCAGCAGAATTAAAAAATAAAAATGAACAGTAATAATAATCAAGAATAATAATTATTACTGTTTGTTTTTACTTTTTAATTCTGAGAATTTTAAATGCATTTTGATTTTAAAATATCTTCATAAATACAAATCATACAATGATAAGTTTTTACAAAAAGCTGGCTTGAGTGATAATGAGTCTGTATATATATTTATTTTGTTGTCATTATTGTAGTTTTTTAGTTTTAGCCAGGCACAAACACAAATGAAGACAAAATACTGATACTATACGTTGACCCTAGGTAAAAATATTAAAAATCCTGATAATTTCTTTTGTATTTTCTTTAAAACAGAAAGGAAAAAAATTGCACATTATATTTGCTCTATAGAATACCCATAGAAGTTAAACAGTTTAATTTGACAATTGATTTACATCTCAGTTGTAAATGTAAATGTGAAATATATTCCTCAATAAAAACCATATGACATGAGAAAAATAGCACAAACCAAAGTGGATATGATCAGTTTTCTGAAAAATTGTTTGCAATTTGTTTGAATACACAGGTAATGTCATGGAGCTTAGGGGTTAAAATGAACAAGTGAATTACCCACGCCAAGAAGATTAATGAAGAATGATAATAATGAAAAAACACACAGGTGATTTTATCAAAACAAGATAAGGAATTTATTTACAAATTTACATGCTTGAAGTTGTGTCAGTAGCTCGTTTCAGGAAAATAAATCAGAAATACATGTTTATACAATAGAATAAATGATCCAACACAAAATAATATTCAAAAATGTTTAAAACAAAAGTAAGAGAGTTCATTGCACACCGAAAGGATATATGGTTACATACTTTCAAAAGCAGATGAAGACAGAGAGTTTGAAATACTTAACTTTCTTGGATTGTGAGAGAAAATTTTTTGAAGTGCCACACGCTTGGTTAAAAATCGATAATATAATTGGTTAGTAATTTTACACTGGCAAGAACATGAATGCTAATCGCTGGTAACTGCTCATGAGGAACTGAAACAAAATCTTTCACATGATACTCTTTTCTTATTAATTTAATTTTTCTCTTCATTTTATATCAAAAGGAATTTCACATATGCTGGCTACTTTCTTTCCTTTCTCCTTGGCTCAATGTCTAATTTTTGTGAAAACAAGGTTTTCATTGGTCCAAGAACAATTTCACATAGGCTCACAAATTTATTTCCATTGTCTTCTCAGCTCTCTGGTCAGTCTCTGTGATGGCAAGGTTTTCATTTGTTCAAAGAAAATTTCACATAGGCTCGCAAATTCCTTTCTGGTTTTTTCGTCAGTCCTCCAAATTTGAAGAGAGTGGATGAAAGGAGATATTATTATTTTCACTGACTACAGTGTTAGGGACTTGGAATGAGCCAAATTCAAATTTATGAGAAAATCTATTGTAAAAAGGCTAACTAAATAAAAGAAAGAAAAGCCCCAAAATATTAAAATAGAAAAATACAAATAATAATTAGTATATATTCAAATTCGATCTTTACTGGGAACTACACTTTTATGAAATGTGATTTCCTTTATATTTTCTCAGCCCAGCAGTAATCATTAATTTTGCATATCACATTCTGCCCCTCCTCTTACTGCTTGGGCACTTATATAGTTTCTATGCCTTAGCTATGCTAATTAGGCAGTCATTTACATACCACTACATATGCAAAATATTAAAAAGCCCCAAAATATTAGAATTGAAAGATACAAATAATAATAGGTAAATATTCAAATTCAGTCTTTACTAGTAACTACACAAATATTAAAAACTAATAAGCTATTTTCATTATCATTCATAAGAGTTATGTTCAATTTTTTTTGTTTGATTATTGTTGTTGTTGTTATTGTTGTAGTGTTTGTGAAGAAAAAGTTCATAGTGAACACATTATCAGAACATATTCTGTTAATCAGTTTCAAACAAAATAAAGAAAATTTTTTAAAATCTATATGAATTAAGATTTGGTAAAATGAACAAATTAGAGAGACTTAAATTATAGTAAACACATTATCAGAAAATATTCTATTAATTAATCAGTTTCAGACAAAATAAAACTTCTTTTTATTAAAAATTATAAACTTATAATTTATGGAGAAAGATGATAATTATATTGCCTTTAAATATATATATATATCAAATAATTAATCTGCAAAGTTTAAGTGTTTATACATGCATAGTTATTAAGTTATTATACATTTTATTTATAACTTAATTTTAGTTTATTTTTATTTTGGGCACATGACTGAGTGGTTAGAACATTCACTTTCTGACCATAAGACACAGGTTCGAATCTCACTATGGTTGATTTGTCAGAAAGGTGACTTCTTGATGTTATCAGACTGAGGAGGCAATCCCAGTGTGCACCATCTTTGGAAAGTGCCTGAAAATCATACTTGGGTTGACCCAAGCCTTGTGAGTGAAATTGGGTAGCCATTGGTGGTTGTGCTAGCATGAAATAACAAGTCATCATGACTGAAGGTTTGAGCGTGCTGGCCTTGTTCAAACTTTTGATTATGCTAGATAACACACTCTCTCCCAGAAATTGTAACTAAGGTCCACACAGCATAGCTACAGTATGAACCACAGGTGGGCTCTGTGAGTGTTGAACAAACACAAATTTTCCTGAGCAGATGTCTGCAACAGGGATTGGCTAGCTTCCCTAGTAAACGGACATTCTCAGATACAAATGGCCAGCCTTTATTTTATAAATTTTATACTCTTCAAGTAACAAACATTCAAATAGTGCTGAGAGCATTTTTCTGTTAAATATTTGTGTGTATTCTTGTTTTTAAATACTACATCCTCATAACACACACACACACACATATATATATATATATATATATATATATATATATATATATATATATATATATATATATATATAAAAGACAATGTATTAAGTAGCCAGTCTGCAGTCAGAGTAAAAGTTCGAGTCAAATTAGTAAAAGAAATTATTAATATTCATGTGTCTAGTCTGTTTCCTATTGTATAAAAACTGTTTTCATAAGAAAAAATTGAACTAAAAAATACATATTTGTGCTGTTAAGGTCTTGAGATCTTGTTCATATTTAATACTGCTCATTTCTCAGGCAGCTTAGTTTAATATAAAGCTACAAGTCAGTGAGGATTGAACTCATTGTTTGGTAGATTAGCTCAATAATTATTAACCTATGCGAAAGGACTCTGTTATTTTTAAAACCATAAAATGGTGTAAGAAAAAAGTTCCTAAAAATGATTTTTAGATACTGATCAATTCATTAACAAAAAAAGTATTTTTTGCATGTAAAATACATGAATAATATAAAATTTAGAATTAGATATATTTCTTCCATTTAGATTAAAAATGTTATTTTGAAGAATGTAAATTTAAACAATGATTATAAAAAATATTTAACTTTGATCTTTTGTATTAAATTTTCAATACTTTTATGTTTAATATAGGAAACCAGCTGTATCTAATTTGCTAAATAATATGGATTTCAAGAAGGCAGGATGACTGATTTTGTCCAAACAATTAGCAAATTGTTCAAATCAGCTGATTTGTTCTTAGATTTTCATCAGGTGACAAGCTTTACATTACAAGAGTCCAATTGGAAAATGAAATCAAATAGTTATCAAAACAATAAAAAAAAGTATTTAATATTCATTTAGAATCTAAAAAATTACTACTAATTCTAATGATTAGTACTAAAATGAAAAACCCACACTTTGTATATTGAAAGAAACTTTTCAGAGGAATTATTTCTTAGGAATAGAAATTTGAGGAAAGTTGATTTTTTTTATTTTATAAGTAATAGAGAATAACATTAATAACTATTCTTTATTTTCTTAAAATTAAGATTAGAGATCCTAAAGTCAGTGATTAAAGAAAGGATCTGAAACAATGTTGCTTCTAGTTGATTACCTCGCTTGATAAAGTTACTCTTCTGTGTAAGTTATCTGACGTCAGATGTGTATAGGCGCCATGTTTACTTCGTTTCGCTGGCAATTCACAGTGTCTGTTGGAGAACGGGAATACGGTCGCTTCAGCTAAATTAAATTGTCAGCCGTCAGTGGAATAACTACAGCAATATAAAGTGTCTTAAACTATTAGCAAAATGACTATTCTTCCAAAGAAGAAGCCAACAAAAGACAAAAATGACCCAGAAAATACGGATCATAGCCACCACTCGTCCGCGAATGAATCGAGACATGAAAAAGTGGGACGTTCTAGAAGTTCTCCCACCCGATGGCTTCCTGCTTCCACCTCTTTCGATGATAAACGGGATTCTGGTGGAAGTTCGTACGATGGTCATGACAGTAGTTCAAATCATAATAAACGACGACACAGATCGTCACCCCACAGGAACGTTCGTAAACATAGACATGACCCTCGAGGAAGTCACCACCCTCCGACATCGTCATCGTCCCACGTCGGAGTCGTTGGTGGAGGAACCGTGCCTGGGGCAGTTTCTGTCGGAGTTGCAGTGGTCGGCAATGGTTCTTCACCTTCTGATTATGAATCTATGACTGGTGGTTACAACAGCGAAGATGAACACGCAGCCCCTGGACGGCAACTACAAGATAACACTGATGAGGTTGGTAAGACGACAGAGTCGAGGAATTGTCTAATTAATGCGTAGAACACACATTTTAAAAATATTGCCTCTTCTTATCTGTGAATATGCTTTATCGAATGCTTTTAATACCATTTTCTCGTTTTGAAGGATCGTAAAAACTTGGAAAATGATTGCACTTATAAATTTTCACCTATGATCAAAACTCAAAAGATAAAGAGAAATATAACCTGACATAACAATAACAATTGAGTACAATAACTGTTAGTGTTGCTGTTATAGGACTGGAAGTTTTTTTTTACCAGTAAAATGACCACCTTTTATTGTAGAACTAAGCAAGCAGAAAAAACTGCTTCTCCAAACAATTTTTAGTCATCGTTTTGTTTTCCTATTTAATTTGTATGTTCTCGAAAAAGATAGATGTTATGTCGAGTTTTAAAACGTGTTTGAAATAGCAGATAAATGGATAATGTTAACTCTTTGTTGCGTTTTTTTTTTTTTTTAATTTTCGTTGATGCGTAATCTTAACATATTCTTGTTTTGTTTTTAATCATAGATTTTGCATTGAATTAAAAAGTATTTACTCTGTAATCCAAGAAAGAAAACGATTTTTTCATGATCCACCTGTGACGTCATCAATTGTCGTTGCTCTAAAAATACAAGATTCATTATTACAAGAAAGTGCGATCGAATCTAATAATTGTCGAAGCCTTGTTATAATTTATACAATTATTTACTCACTAAATAGCTAGTTAAATGCCTGTTGTTTGTAAGCGCATTGTCACTGTAAAAGCAAAAACATAATTTATTTTGCATATTATTGACATTTAAATCTAATAGTTACCTGTTTTGTTTGTTGTTCCTTCCTTGTTTCACTACAAAGGTTAACTTTTGATATTCATAAAAATATCATCACCAGAAAAGTCGGTATTGTAGAACTCAATTTTTGAATTTTTTTTTATATAATGGGATATAAATTATATAGGTTACACTTTGTTTTTAATCTCATTTCTGCATATAGAATAAATTTACTTAGTCGTAACAGACAGGTGTTAGTTCTCTTCATACAGGCAAGATCTAAGATTGCTACTTTATTATTGTCTTTATCACTGTAATTCACTGTTTCTGATCACAAGAATTGACATATGAAGAAAAATGTGTTCTGCAGCAAACATTATGTAATGAATTTATTTTTCTGTTCTTTATGTTCAATTTTTTTTTTATTTAAGCGATAGCACAAAACAATACATTGGATTTTTTTCCTTTGCAGTCAGTGCAAAATTTTATTCAAAACAATACGCTCAGTCTTGAACAAATTCAAAGAAGCCCTAAAAACATGTTTGCTAGATTAGTTATGTTTGCATAAAATTGAGTTATTAGTAATTAATAACTTGGATTTTTAGCTTATTTTGCTAGTTGAAAATACTGTGTGTCTGTGGGCGATTCAAAATGGAAGACTTCACGGTTACACACGGTAATTGTTGATTTACGTTATCTGTTAATGTTGTTATGTAAGAAGAGTGATATTTTTTTCACCCCCGCCCCTCCGAAAAACAATGAGCTTCCCAAATCGAAAACAGTTTCATAGCTTAGCGCGTCATTTCAAATGTTTTTTTTTTTTTTTTCAGTAAGTCTTCTTACAAGATGAGGCAAAGCAAAATAGTCATTTTACACTCTAGTTTCTGTTTAGTTTAACTCATTTCAAGAGTAATAAAAATATTTCAAAATAACTTTGATTAGTGGGAAATGAAAATTAGCATTTAACTTTAGTTTCAACCCCAAATATTATTCTTTTAAAATTATTAAATTATTTACAAAATTTGAATACTTGAGTGTTCTTTTTTAGTTTGTTTTTAAGAAAAAAAAAAGCACTAATTTGTTAAAAAAAAAAAAAAATTTGAAATATTGAGGTAGTGGTTTGTTCATTTTTTATCTTAAAAAAAATTGATCATTCATGTTTATAATTTAGCCTAGGAATTAATTTTAATTTCAAACTAATTGAGAAAAAATTATGCATAATTAATTTTAAAGAACTTTTTGTTTTGTTATTCATTTATTCTCCTTGTCACCGCAATGCACAATGAAATTAGGCAGCAGCCTCAAAGAGCACTGATACACATACACTATTGAATGAAAAGTAATAACATTTAAAATTGTCAGTGTGCAGCAACATTCAATTTACACAGGGCCCAAGGAGAAAAGCTGTCTCTCAAATACTTTGTTTTAGAATTAATAGAACTAAAATGTCAGTAACCGTTCACACAAGTGGTACCTGGGATGCATGCTGTCTTTCATTATGTTTTCTGCAACAACAAGGATTAGAAATTTCCTCGAAGGAGGACAGTGAAAAAATTATTTTATGGGCAATATCTATAGTTCTTTGTCAGGTTTTCTTGTTGGCTGCCAAGCAGCTGGAAATACCAAACAGTGATGCAATACACCAACATATTTTTAATAGAGGTCATTAGAGCTCCCTCTTTGTAAATTATTTTTTATGATGCTTCTACTAAATTAAAATGTGCTTTGATGAAAGATTATAAATGTTTCTATTAGCAAGTAACTTTCAGTTCACCCTCATAAAATACTTTTAGTTGTGATTTGTCATTGATTGAGATTTAAAGCATCAAATATATCTTTTGAGCTTTGGTTAAAATTGAACTGGCAATATCGCTCATATAGATCTGATCATTCTTAAAAGGCAGAATGACCACACTTTACAGTAGTACAATTTATTTTTAAATTTATTCAGTGATTTTGGAATTGTAATGATTTAATTTTTTTCCTGAGTTACTAAAAATTAGTATTTATGAAAAATGACTAACTGAAAAAATGTTCTACCTGTAGCATATGGCAATTAAATTTTAAAGACATTATGCATAAAACTAGTTCAAATTGAGCATTAAAAACTACTTTCATTTTTATTTATATTTTTCTAGTGGGGCTAACAGTTTTAATATAACAAAATTACTTTTAGCATAGAATTGTCTTTTTGTTTACTAAAATGACTAGCTCCTACCCAATAACCTAGCACTTTATTAGTACAACTACAAATACTTGTTGGAACAAAATGCCCACAAAGTTAGTTTTGGTATTTGATTCTAAAATTTCCATGCATCAATTTTAGAATGTTTCTATGAGACTTCACCAAATCAGCAAAATTTATTCTTTTAAATTTTATTACTATAAACTTGTCAAGTGTGGGTGTGTAGAATGAGAATTCTAAAATTTGGCTGTCATAAAATCATTTTTTCTTTAGTAAATATACTGTTAAAATCCAACTTTATAATGACATGCCTTGGGAGAGTTAAATGTGCTGGCTATTATACATTGGAGTTGGCACAAATTAAATGTTTTTCTACAGTATTTTTCTTGGTCTCAGCAATTTTATAGAAAATCACCTTTTTCTTATATTGCTGTTATGAAAAAAGGTAATTTGCAACTAAATTTTTAGCTCAAAATACTCCAGGTAAATAAACATTTTTATCTAATTTGGCAATATACTTAGGAAAAGATAAGTGTATAAATTGTAAGGCAAGATTATCAAATACATTTTTTTTAAAGTATTCATTTCTCCAAGTTTAACTAATTTTTATTTTTTTAAGGTAACTCTTATCACAGTATAAAATAAATATCACAATTTTTACATATTGTTATTTTTTTAATATATAAAATGTAAACAATGAAATTAAAACCATCATAGCTTATGAACCACTGACACAAAAAAGAAATTTATACTGCTGTGAATATTCATTTTATTTTGCAGCAACACCAGATTCATAAAAAAGACATCAAAAGAAATGGTACAGTAAAAGATATATGCAAAAATCTTTCCATCTCTTATGTAGAATTTCTAAGTACTTCTAAAATGCTTAGTATAAAACAGCTTTAATACAGATTTTCTCCAATTCACTTTATATTACAAATTCTACTTTGTGCTTGTGAATGTATACTTAATTCAGATTTAATCCCAAAGTGTTTTTGGGAAGTACTTATTTTGAAATAAAATTTATGGTGAGTTTAGGCTATGATTAATTTAGGACTACATTTGAAGTGATTTTTTTTTTTTTTTTTTTTTTTTTTTTTTAATATCAAAATCTAGTATGCAAATTTATAATCTAAAAAAGAATTAATATATTATTTATCAAGTAGTCTGTTCTGGGATAGGCAAAATGATATGAATAGCTATAAAATTAATATTTTGTTTGAAGATTAATAATTTTCTAGAGTACAAAAACCTTAAATTTTAAAGACAGTTCTGTTATCAATAAGATTTTCAGTTATAAAACAATATGTACTTTTTTGTTTGGATTGGAGTAATGCTATATTAGAAAAAAGTTTGAAAGTTAATCTTTATAAAGATGTATTTTGAGTTTCAATTTTATTTTGTTTATTTTAGTTGGAACACTGGTTTGAAGCAACTTTAAAAGAGAAAAAAGGATTCATTGTTAAGAAAATGAGAGAAGATGGGGCTTGTTTATTTCGAGCTGTTGGTGAGTATACACTACAAAAGAGATAAGTTTTCATCTTAAAATTCTTTTGAAAAATCATAAATCATTAAATCACTATTAAAATTTAAACAAAATACAAGTTTGATTGAAGATAACTGACAAGTTACTGTGATTAAGCTTTTTATTAAATTTTTCTTGCATTTGTACAAGTGTTTTCTTTTCTGGACATAAAATTTGTAAAACCTATCCAAATGTTCTATATAACCGAATGTTTTCGGCTCTTCTATTAGCCATCATCTGGGTTTTTATTTTTTTTAAACTGAATGTGTAGATTTTTTTTACATATATATCTTTAGGGATGGGAATGTTTCTTTATTTTCCAAACATGGTCAGCACATTGTGACTGTCTTCATAGTTGATATTATTGAGTGTTGGTTTTTTCTTTTTTATTATTAATGCTTCCATTATTTTTTTTATATGTAGGACTCTTTTATAAAAGAGGGATTGCTACAAAATACACAATTCTATATATAGGTTGAATAGCCTTTATCCAAAAGTTTTTCAGGTGCTGACATGACTTACCACAAATGGAAAATTTCAGAAAGCACTGGGAAGGTTCCTAGGGGATGTGCAGCTGTTGTAAGGGATCTCATCTGCCCTGTATAGGGGTTCCCTAGCCCAGCTACGTAGCCTATGTTGGTGACAGTTTTTTTTTATTAGTGATCATCACAGCAACACTTTCATTCGTGGATTACTTACCAGGTATTACATGCACAGTAAAGATATTATTTAAAATGTCAAAAGTCCTGCAGATGGGTAGTAAAAGGGGAAAAAAGTATTTATGTTTTATCAATATCACAGAATGTCAAACTGTTGGAAAAACTAGACACAGGTGTAAGCATGAAGTGCCTGACTAAGAGTTTGGTGTTGGAACAACCACCATATATGACCTAAGGAAACAAAAAGAGAGATTGTTAAAGTTTTATGCTGAAAAGAATTTAATGAAAAATAGAAAAACACTACACAGCAAAAAATGATGATCAAGATTGTTTATTGATGGAGTGGAATCATCAGTGTTGGAGTGAACATATGCTGCTTATATAAAACGACCTTCAGGGTAGATGTATAAGCTGTGTTATGAAATATAAAGGGATATTGTGTTTATGCTTGGGTTCCATTTCCAGGCTGCTCCATTTTATAAATGCTATATACAAATTAAATAGCCTGTATTCCAAAATCTGAAAACTGAAGCACTTCCAGTCCCAAGAATTTTGGATAAAGGATTCTCATCCTGCTTATATATATATATATATATATATATATATATATATATATATACACACGTGTGTGTGCATTTGTGATCTTTGCTTTTTTTAAATACTTAATAAAGTATTTAGAAAAATGCAAAAATAACACAAGCACTTAAAACATCTTTGCTACATTGGGTGTTAAAGGTTTTGAATTAGATTTTCCAATTAAAAAATTTTTTATAGTTGTAGTCAATTTTGTTCAAATGGTGTTGAGTTGGACTTTCAAAGTTAAATAAAGAGAAGTAGCTTTTGTAGTTTAGTCATTGAAATTGGTAGAATCGTATAAGAGAGCATGGAATTAGGATGTCTAAAATGAAACTTTAAAGGAAAAAAAAGGTTGTTTTAATTTTTTGTAGATTTTGTTTGTATTTACAAAATATTTCAACCATCCACTTTTTCACTGTAGAAAATAAATGTTCATCTTTGTACTGAAAAGTAGATCTGTGGGTAATGAATAATGGCTTGGAATGAGAAATTGAAGAACAGTTTAAATTCCAATCAGGTTCATTATATTCACTTACATACAAATACACTTGGGAAAGGTATGAATCCATCTTAACACCCCCCTCCTGCTATGAGTTAGTAGGACATGTATCTGAAAAAAAAATCATTGTTATTGCAATATTCACTTGCAAAAAATAAGAATTATTCTTACAATCCAAAATGTCTCGTGACTTTAAATAACTCAAAGGTAAGCCATCAAACAAAAACAAATACACAAACAAAAAACAATTCAATCAATTGTACTGAAGAAAAATTTGGAACTATAAATACTTAAATATAGATTGGATATTTGTCACATTATTTCAACTTTGGCACCAAGTACTCCTACAAAAAGTATTGATATGATTATTCTCAAAACAATTTTTTACTTTTCACAAATCAGAAGAAGCTGTGTGTTTTCTGGTAACCAACAAAAAAGGTTATAATTTTAGTTTCTGACTAGAAAATCTTCAATTAGATGTCTCCATTGCATAAAGATAACAGTTCAGTTTAACTGATACACAAATTCATGGTATAGTTTAGCATTATTCAAAACATGCTTCAGGGCCCCATTAGTAAGAGATTTTGGTGTCTTATAATAAAATTATAGTTCTTTCTGCAGGAATTTGAAAATGGGACATATAACCATTTTCTTTCTTTTTTTTTATTTCACTCTTGTACACAGAAATCAACAATAATCCCAGGAATAGAAATAAGATGGAATTGTACTTGTGAAAATTTCTGATTTTTCTATTAACATAGCTTTGTTATAAATTTAGTAAATCAGAACTCTTATCAAAATATCAGTTGATATAGCAAAGTACTTTATATGTGCAATTAGATTCCTACAGTATTTTGTGACCAACTCCTACAATGAAAATATAAATGTACATTTGTTCAGTATATATTTCCATGATGATCCTCATTGGGGAAACTTGTGCTAAATAGTTAAATATATCATGGTTTTGAATTATTAAGAGACCTGAAGCAATTTTGATGGCATTGAAAAATAGTGTGTGTATGTGTGTGTATTTCTATCACACTTTAAACTAGATACTAAAAGATTTTTAACAATTTTAAAATTTGTTTAATAGAGATTTATGGAAATAAATAAAAACAATCAGATTATAGTTAAATTAGTGGTTTTGTAGGATTATCAAACTGTGTTGCAAGAGCCCATCATCGGTTGATTCTATTTTTTACATAGTTTAAAGTTAAAGAAAACTGGAGTAAAAAAATGTACTACTTTTAATTTGAAATATGGTAGATTTAGTCAAATTTTTGTGTGGATGCAGAAATAAATTTGGTAAATTTTTCTATAAACACTTTTTACCAAATTATTTAAAAAATAAAATTGATAGTTTTTAATATTTTTCAGAATATCACTAGAAATAGTATCTGTAATCAGTGTTGGGACAGGGAATAAATTTTTAATTTAATCTAGATTTAGAAATCTGAAGTTTGCCTTGTGTATGTGTTAATATTTAATTTCTTTTCCATCACAACTAAAAAAAAAAAAAAAAAATGATTTACATTGCTCATATGTGTTATCTTTATTCAAAAATTTATTTTGTAAAACTTTGTAGCAATTCCTTTAGATCCCTTTTTGAATTACTTTCTGTTATCTATAAATGAGTATCCCAAACTGCTTTAGCTTACAGTGCAAAAATGTGTCAAAATAGTGAAATTTCCTTCCATTTCAACTTCTAATATCTCATTGATTTTCAAGGCTATTTTGATAAGATTAGTATTGCAAACAAAATTTAATCCTTTTCCTCTATTAAAATAAAATCCTTTCTCTGTCACTATTTCAATGACAGCGCTTATTTTGCATTTTCAAAGTTGACAATTTCATAGTGGTGATTTTTTTTTTTTTTTTTTTTTTTTTCCAAACTGTCATGCTCAAATCCCTTTTGCCTCAGCTGTTGTTTTTATGCATTTTCTTAAAACAAACATTAAACAGAATTTATATGGATATATTCTTAGTTCTTTAAATTTCACACTCACGTTAGTCTGAAAAAAATTAAAATGATCCTTTTTTTTTTTTTAAGACGAGTCCATTTTATCTTTCTATGGGCATTTCATTTACGTTAATGGGTGGCAATATTTTCTCGGGATTAAATTGAAAATTTGTTTTCTTTTTAAAAATGAAACTGAATATATTTTTTTTTTTGAACTGGATATGTTTTAGCTTAATTTTGACACATGGGTTCATAAATTGAAATGTAATTGTGATTACGAAAATGTAATCATTCTTTTTTTTCTTTGTTTGTTAATTCTAGGGATTAAGTCCTATTTCAGAGGTTAAAATGAAATGGTTTCATTTTCTTAAAAACTTTTGCAAACTTTTTTTGCTCTCCTTAAGCAGTTAACATAATGCCATTATCACTGTTATGAAAGATAATATTTTTTTTAAGAAGGTATCTGTTCCTTTTTCTTTTTATGCATATTTATTAGTACTTTTCATGCCAGACACCCCTATCCCAGGTGATTAATAAAATTTACATTTAATTTTTTGTTCAGTGGATAATGTAATTTTCTTCTAAGTGAGAGGGGCAGGCTAAAGAAAATGCCAAATTTCTTGTAATATATGCTGATAAAGTTAAAAATTGTTGATGGGAATTGACATTATAGTGATGTAACTTTTAATGGAACATTATCTCCACCTGTAAAGGAACAGCGGAAGGAGGAAAATGAACACAGTGACTCTCTGAGTATGCAAACAACTCTAGCATTTACAGTATTTACATTAGTCGGACTATTGTCCTCATCTTTGTCGCCATATTTGTCACAACGTTTCGGCCGTTGTACCATGTGTCCTCAAGGACACATGGCACAGTGGATAAAGGCGTTGGTTAGATCCAGTGACAGACCCAAAGAAGGTGAGTTCAATTCCTGGTTAAGGCAGTGGCTAACTTTCAGAGGGAAAATTAGCAGGAGATAACTGATAACTGACATCCATCAAACATGGCACGTGGAATTAGAACAGTCTACCCCAGTGATCGAAATAAAGGGTTCAGTTCGAAATTCCAACCACCTGAAGAAGGCGGAGCGTACAACGGCCGAAACGTTGACAAATATGGCGACAAAGATGAGGACAATAGTCCGACTAATGTAAATACTGTACATAATACCTCATCTCAGAAATATAGACAAACTCTAGCATTTGTTATGAAGAAGAATCACTTCAAATGAGCTTCAGTCAAAAGTGCCAAGACCAATTGGTTGCAATATACTATTACTCCAACATTTACATTGATCAAGTCATTGATATTACATCTCCATCCAGTGCTGTAATCAAGTTTAGTTCCAACCAAAAGCAAAAAAGATTATTTTTGACAGCCTATATATTCAATGATATTGGTGTCAACATTTGTCTTTTGATGGGAATTCCATCTATAATACCACTTTCAGAGAATGATAGGATATGGAGCATTCCAGGAATATCGGTTATAGCAGAACCTTATAAATAAATTGTAAATCACCATTAAGAGGAAGTGAAGGAAAAGGTATTCATATTACAGAGAAAAGAATTGTTTTATTGAATTTCTCATCCAAAAATTAGTAAAGTTTCAGACATATACCCCAATGTATACATTTTATGGCAAGTTCAGGATGATATACTTTTGACTTGTTTTTACTTTACTGTCAAACTGTGCATCTAGCTGTTTTTATTCATGTACTACTGAAAAAAATTACCTTTATCTCAGGTGTGCTATGAATCATAGCAAGAAGTTGTAAGGCATTAACTGTTGAAATGAAACTTATATGAACAGTCAAAAGTTCACTTCTGTCATGTCTTAACTATTTCAATTTTGAGAACACAATTTTTCCCAATGTTTAGGCTGGTCAAATCTAATAATTATTAATTCCATTAGCATATTTATTTTACTTCAAGACTAACCATATGACATTACATTTATGATGCTTTTAGCCTGTATGTTTAATTAAACACTGTTAAAGTTGGCTTCTTGCCCAATAACATACAAGACTGAAATCTGACCAATTTTGATTGGTCATAATTTTTTTGCTAATTTAGCTACCAAGATAAATTTGACACCTTTTTTTTTTTTTTTTTTTTTTTTTTTATCAAGCTCTCTATACCTGTATTAAAGTATTAATATACTAAAAACTAGCTTAAAAGCTGCCCTGTCAGGCAGCATTTAAGCTAGCTCCTGCAAAGGGCTCTTAATTGGACCTTCATCACAATAGTTAGGGAGGGGTATATGCAATAGGCATCAATAAACTGCACAAGAACTCAAAATTGACCATGGCATATAAGTATTGCATTAATATTTAAGCTTACTTTTTAAAAGTTCAGCAAGAATTCTTCTGTTGCCACTTAATTTAAAGACAATTTGTACACCATCTGTGTGAACAATTATTTTTATTTCAAGGGTGACTTTTGCTGATTTCACAATTAATTTTGATTATTCCCAAATTTATTTCCAAGTTATAAAAATTGTTATTCTACAAAAAATCACCAGAAACAATCACAGTAATGAAAACTTGGGAATCCACAATTTCAGGGTTGCAGATCCGGACTAGAATGTTTTTAATTTACTCATGGAGTTGGCCTGATTCCAAAATGGTATGATATATTGTGCTACTGCTTCTAGGAGTAAAGTGAAAAACATGGACAATTTTATTTTGAAACACAAAGAGCAGTAATTTATTTTTTCATTTGAATATAAGTAATTGAAAGTTAGAGAGTAAAGTTGAAAAAGTTTGACATGGTGACATTCACATTTATTTTATAGATAAAATTTTAGTTTGGGATACTTATTATAAATAACAAATTATTTTCTTTTTTCAAATACTGATTCTTTGTAAATATTCACATGTCACATCAAAATACTGCATAATACTTTTGTATATTTATTTTTAAGCTGACCAAGTTTTTGGTGATCCAGAGATGCATTCTGATGTGAGAAAAACTTGCATTGATTACATGGTATGTTAAAATTATGCTTGTAAAACTTATGACTATTTTATATAAGAATATTATTAAATTGTTTCTGCTGAAATCTGCTAAAGCATCACTCATGATTTTAATCATAATAGCTTCCAGTTAAATCTTTCATTTGTGAGCAGTGTGTGTTTGTGTATAAAGTGAATTACAAAATTTGTAAATTGATCTCTGGAAATTAAAACTTGAACTTAAAATTCTCTTTTTATTTACATGGAAAATTTGAACTTGATGCATCTGAATATAACCAAATAAAATGTATATAATATCTAATATTATTATAATGATAGGAAAACAGCAAATATAAGATTGCTTTCAGTAGATACATGCATACACATATTTGACAGAAAGTCAAGTTTTTTTTAGCAAGCTTATTTCTAAAATATCTATATTTTAATTGCTAATTGTTTTTGTAATAAAATTAGCTCTTCAAGAAATAGATTTGCTTTGGAATCCACTTGTCCAAACTGATCATAATCTATATAATTGTAAATTTTGAATATTTTACAGATTTTGTGATATATTTCTTGCTAATGTTTCGGATAATGATCATATTTGAAAAAAAAAAATTACATTTATCAGTGAAAGATTTTTCTAACATTAAAACTATTCCATTAAAAGAGCTGGATGTCTTATTGTTGGTTTAAATTAATAGTTGAACTTTGCCTATAGAGTTGTTGTTCATTGACTAGGGCTGATAGAGCTCATTCCATCATTAATTCTAGATCTAAAAAAAGGTGATAAAATCTTATTTTAAAGCACTTTACAATGAGGGCAACACTTTAGGATTGTAAAAGTAAATAGTTTTGCTTCCACTATTTTGCCAAATGGTTATAATGCATTCATTGTTTTTAATTCAAGCTGCATTAATGCAAATCATATCTAAAGCTGCTCCTGGGATAACTTTGTCAGGATTATCCATTATTTTTTTGTGATCTAAAAGATCAGTAGATATTAATGGATTTTCTTGAAGTTTAATGTGCAGTTACTTAGGTAAATGTTTTTAAAAAAAACTTTGAGATTGTATCTCAAAGTTGAAATAAGAATAGCCATAATTAGTTATAATTATGAGAATAACTCCTTAAAACCCGATATATTTGAATATATTTGCAATGGAGTATCTTATTACAATACTAGAGTAATCTGATATCTAAAGGCATTGCAAGTATTTCATACCTATCATGTCTTTGCATAAATTACTTAAAAACACAAACCAACAAATAATTTAAAAAAAAAAAAATTTAGTCCATCCTTGAAGTAAGAAGACATATGGAAGATGATCACTTTTAAAGGTTATCTTTATTCAAGAGATAACCACTAAAGAGAGATGAACTTGTCATTCTCTTTATTGCTTTAACATTTCACACAAAATCTCTCTTAATTAACCTATTCTTTCCAATTCTCTCTTAATTAATCTTAACAATCGGCAATACTTGGTAGCATCATTCACTAAGCTTAGCTAAATCTGGTTCAAGGCCAAATAAGGAGAGAGAATTAGGAAGATTATGTTGCACCAAGTTTTCAAGTAGAGCATTTTAAGTGGAATGTAGGACAGAATGGATTCTTTCTAATTGCTATAAGGTTTGTATCAATTACTATTATACAATAAATATGGGTAAAGATATCATTACTGGTCCTTTTGAATCTTGTTATTTTAAAAGCATCAATATTGTTATATCTGAATTATTTTTTTCCTCCTTATGAGACTTGAATTGTATTTATTTTTATGTATAACATATCTGAAATATTTTTCCTAGGCTAAAAATGTAGATTACTTCAAACATTATGTGACAGAAGATTTCAATACTTACTTAAACCGTAAAAGAATGGACAGCTGTCATGGTAACCATGTGGAAATGCAAGCACTGTGTGAATTGTATAATCGACCCATTGAAGTCTATCAGTATAGCATAGGTAAGTAAACAGTTTAGTTTTTAAGCTGTTGGATATAATTTTTCATTTAAGCATGAATATAGATTGCTTATATTTTTTCCAGGTATTTTTAATCAAAATTTATGAAGTCTAATTTAGTGAAATTAGCATCATATTACATTTTTTCAGTGGCTTTTTGTTTTTAAATATTACATACCATGAACCATCTCAACTACTTAGCTATTCAGCCTGAACCTTTGATGCAGCCCATAATATCAGTACCTTGAATGCTGTCAGAAAATGAATGCATCCAATTGGCCCACCTATTCATAATCAGGTAGAAGTTTTTTTTTATAAATTTTTATGCAAATTATTCGATTATTAAAAAAGTTAATACATTTTGATGTTTAAATTTATTTATCTCGAATGATGCTCTCTTCATGCTATTCTAGAATATCTCTTGAATTTTAACTTATTTTTCATTCAAAAAAATTGTATACATTTGTAGGAAAATAATATATAGTTTCTTTAAATTTTCACTGAAATTGCAGTTGGGTCAATATGCACTAAAAGATAATAGGCATATGATTTCCTTTTCTCTTTTTTTTTTTTTTTTTTTTTTTTTTTTTTTGATGGTTTAGAATTTCTTCAGTTGCAGAAACAAGATGTATTCAGTACTGACAGAAATTTACTTTTATTAGAAAACATAGCATCAAGATTAAAATTATATTGATCAAGCTTCAATTTCCATTAAGAGAAATTAATTGTTATACTAGTTGTGCAAATTTAAATTGATTACTTTCAAAATCAGTCTTGTTCATAAGCTCTAATTTTTTCTTTTTTTAATAACATTCTTTTGCAGGTAAACTTTACAAGAAAAATAAAACTTTTTAAAATTGTATTTGAATTAAAATTTAAATTATTTTAATTTTCAAGAATTCCTTTACTCAAATATAACATACTTTAGATAGCTTACATTAAATAATGACAAAGTAAGGTATACCTTTGTAATATTCGTGCTATTCAATAGCTAAAAAATTCAAAAAGATGTGAGGGTATCACAAAGAAATGGATTTTTTTTTTTTTTTTTTTTTTAAATATTTTAAGTCTACTTCATTTATATATGTTCCCTATTTTCTTATGACTTTCTAGCAAAATGTTTTCTATATCTATGAAGAAAAGTTCTTGGTCTGACCAAGAAGGGATTCCAAAAGAAATTCTGATCTTGAGAAATTTTGAACACACTCTCATAATTTTATTTTACTAGAAAATAAATAGAACTATTTTTTACACCAGTATGTTTTAACCTACAACCAGTAGTTTAAAAACTTGTTCATCAGCTTTAAAAAAAGGTTTGCTTATTGTAAGTCAATATCGTTATGGGTAAATTTAAAATATCAATCATCACTAGAAAAGACTTTTACCACAAGTGTACAAGGGTCAGTATATGCTTTTAAACATTTTTAAAACTGTTAATTCAAAATAGCTTGTGTGAGAGATTTATATGGCTGTTTGCAGATTTAGCAACAATTCACTTTTCAGAAACAGTGCTCACTTATGAAATATTTGTCATGGATTGGCTTTCCAAAGCAATACAGATTAAAAAAAAAAAAAAAAGTACAAGATTTTGTGCTGAATCTTATCAATCAGACTAAAAATTACTTTTGTGTAACAAGCATCATAAGCCAAAAAGGTGAAGACAGTAATGACTTCATAATGATTTAAAAAAAAAAAAATTAATTAATGATATTAAAATGGTGGGGTGCTGAAAAATTCTCAGCCCAACCAAGAAGCCTTTCCAAAGAAAATTGTGATCATTTGTTCAGATTTTGTGGGTATGCATCAGACTGAGAACTTTCTATACAGCATCCTCTTATTTGAGTTCATAATTAGACTTTATTCTTGTCTTCTGAAAACATCCCACATAAAAAATGTCTTGAATATGAAAAGAAAAGACATTGGTAAATGGACCAGCTATTTTCTTTTCTTCAGTGTATTCTGTTTCATTAACTTAACAATAATTGCAGGAGATTTCCTTAGTAACTCCTAAATTCTTCTCATTCTCTTTCACTCCCAGTAGTCCCTTGCATTTTCATGGCCTTGCTTGGGATGAAATGATTTATAAAAAAAAAAAGTATACTTAATAAACAGAAAAAAACACATATACATGCATATATTACTGCTTTTATTTACCATTTCCCTTCAAGATTAGATTATAGCTCTTCACAGCTTCTTGTTCTTTGTATCGTTTGTGCCATTACCATCTTTCACATTTATAGTTCTACTACTCTTTTATATAAACTCATTAGGTATATTACTCAGTATGTCTTGTCTGCCTCTTTTTCCTTCAATATGTCGATATTAAATTCTACAAGCTCTTCTTCCTTTATTCTGTATCCCAGATATCTCAACTCTCTCTTTCTGATTGTAAGTATAAGTGTTCTTTTTTGCTTCCATTTTCCTTAAAACTTCCTCATTGCTCACATGTTCCATCTGTGGCATTCTCAGTATTCTGTATAATCATGTCTTGGTTGTTTAAGTCTCCTCTTCATTTATGAGGAAATTGTTCAGCATTCACTGACATATAGGAAGGGGGAGATCTTACATGGCAGTTCAACACTCTTCTTGGTTTCTAACAAAATTTTCCTGTCTAATTACTTCTAGTTTCTTGAAGGTATCTTTTGCTATTCCAAAGCACTTTCAGGTTTCTGTGTCATATTTTCTGTCATCTGTTACAAAACTATCTGAATATATTCTGTACTTGCTTGAATCTGATGTCTCCAATTTGTAACTCACACCTTCAGCATATCCTATGTTGTTAAGATTATACCTGCCAATGATAAATCCTGGTAGGTCTTCTAGTTCTTTTAGGATTGTCTTGTTGTATAGGTTAAATAAATCCAGTGAGAAAAAGCAACCTTGTCTTATGCCCCTTTGTATTTTTATATACTTGCTCAACTCTTTTTCTGTCCACATGCAGGCAGTTTGTTCCTAGTAAATGTTATTTATTATTCTATTTTTTCCAAATAAATCAAGTTTTCCTAGCAGTTCAAATAGATCTTTGTGTCATACCTTATCATATACTTTTACATGATCTATTAAACATATGTATAGATTTTTTTTTAATTTGAAAACTTCATAAGAAATGGTATCATTCAGTTCTGACATGTTTTCCTTTACTACATATTAATTTGGAATCTGGCTATAGTTCTTACCTATTGCATTTTTTTAGTAATCATATATAATCCTAAGGCCTATTTTAAAGCCAGTAAAAAAAAAAAAAAAAAAAAAAAGGTAAGTAAATCCTTATTTCACTTAACTTATTTACTATTGTTCTTGATAGTCAATATAATAACATTTTTAAAATCCTTCATATAAAATCACATTGTACTATTTTTCATTTTTTTTCCTTCCATCTTTTTCTTTATCTGTCCAAGAGCAATGAAACAGGTAATTCCTAGTCAGCTGAAATTTTAAGTACCCTTGCCCACTTCTGAACAACAGAATTCTAGAACAATAATTAAAACTGATTAACTTAATGTTTCCTTTTGTCTCTTTTACTCTTTTGTTTAATTTTCTTATTAACATGTTTCAGCCAATTCTTATGGGTCCTATATTTATTTTATGAAGGGATCCTTTTCTTGCTCTGACTTGTACATTAGTCTAGCGGAAAAATGGTTGTCAAATTTTTTTACAATAAATACTTAAACTGAAAACCAAATAGAAAAAAAATGTAAATGCACAATGTTCATGTTTTAACCTTTTTAAATGTATTGAGACCTGAATATTCTGCATTTACATTTTTTAACCTAGTTCAAAATAAATTATTTAAAATAAATAAAAATATTCCTTCAAAAATCTAACTATTTAGAGAATACACACATTGTTATTTTCTTGGAGACTCAGTTTATTCAATCATTTTGTATGAAATTAACATTTTTCATATAATGATATCTGAAAGAGTGCATTTAATAATTCTTTATATTTGTAATGCAATTTAGAAAAGTAACTGTATAGTGTATTTGGTTTCCTATATACCACAAATATAACTTAAATGATTTTCTTTATCAAAGAAACAGTTGCAGGTTTCCTGATCATTTGTGGAAAGTTAAAATTAAAAGGTAATCTTTTAGACAAAACCTGAGTTCACAATTAATGGATGGTAGATTAACAAAACACATTCTGTGTAATTATAAACAACTTAGGTGACCCATTGTTTGTTAGTTTGAATTTCATCTGAAATTGCGCTTTTATTTTTTTTTTACACTCTTGTTTAACAAGCAAATTGATTATTAATTATTATTAATCATGTCTTAATTTTTTAGGTTATAATACATTCACTGAGGTTTCACCAGTGCTATAATGGACCTTTTCCCTATTGTTAATGTTACAATCTGAAAATAAATGTTCCAGGTGTAACTTTATGAGATCTCTACTTAAAGGTTGTATTTACTAAACTTAGTTGGAGAAACAGACCATAGAAAAGATTGAACTTGCTACACAGCAACAACTAGTGGTCTGCTAAACTTGTTGTTCAACTTTTTTCCCCTCTGAATTTTTAGTTATCATCATTTACAATAGGACTATTTTCGTCATCTTTTGTTATCCCAATGTTTTCATCCGTTATACCCTCCGGCCTTCATCAGGTACTTGTCAATCCAGGTAACTTCCAGGGAATTTTTTATTTAACACTGCTCATTTATTGCTTGCTCTATTTCCACTGAATCCAAGTACACACTGCCCAACCCAGGGATTGAACTCAAAATTAATTTTTTACCAAATTCACAAACAAGTGCTTTAATCAACTTGGCTATTGTCCCATAAAACAACAATCTACCCCTGTAGATTAAATAAATGGTTCAGTTTGAAAATCCCTAAAGCACCTGATAAAGCTAGAGGGTACAACAGCCAAAGCATTCTAATAATAACAACAACAACAACAAAGATAAGGACAATAGTCCAGTTATAAATAAAGTATTGTTACTGTTATTAACCTCCATGCTCTTCTCCCTTTTCAGATCCAATTAACACTTTTCATAGTGCATATAAAACAGACAATGAACCAATTCGAATTAGTTATCACAGGAATGTACATTATAATTCGGTTGTGGATCCTTTTAAAGCCACAATAGGTGTTGGGCTTGGATTGCCTGGTCTTCAGCCTGGTGTAAGTATAAACAGCTGATTTCATATTGTTTTAGTAATTTTTTTTAATATATATTATTCTAATTTGATTTAAAATTAAATATTAGCAATATTTGTGAGATTAAGTATTGTCAACTTTTTTTCTCCTCCATTTGCAACTATTCATTGTTATATTGTTAATATTAATGTTTTGTTTTGTTTTTTGTTTTTTTTTTTTTTAAAGAACTTACTAAAAGTTCATATGTGTGTACAAAAAACACACACAGGCACACTTACTTCAAGGGTCCGTCAGCTAGTTTTTTTGACAACAAAATGGTACACCTCCATTGTCTTTATTGTATCGGGTTTTAATGAAACATTTCTAGGTAAATGAATTGGATAAGAGAAAGCTTTGACTAATTTAATACTATATGATTATTAAGCAATGTTGAGCCTGGTCACTAACTAGGTGAATGACCACTTAGGAATACCAGATGCTGTAAGTTTGGGTGGTGTAATAGATAATGGCTCAGGATTGTTAATCAGTGAGCTGAATTCCTATTCCTGTTGGTTTTGTTGTATTCACTTACTTGTAAATACTCTTAGGACAGGTATGAATCCACCTCTTCTCCCCTCCAGATATAGCTTAATTAGTAAGACTTTTATCACTAAATCCATTATATCCCTATAAAAAATAAACTCTTGCCATCTAAAAATATTTTCTGGCTTTAAATAACCTGCTATGAGTTGTAGAAAATGAATCACTTATTTGTGGGTAATACTTTTACAACAAAATCTACACCACAAAAATGATTGCACAAATACAATTATGAACTGAATTGTTAGAATTATAAGTGATGCATTTGATATTTGCAATTTCATCTTTTGATGGAGGAGGAGATGTGCAACACTTTAAAATAAACTAAAAATAATTAGATTCTCTTAAAGTGTTTTTATTATCATTATAAATGTAAAAATTCTTCAAATTACAAGGTCTATTTGCTTGTATATTATAAATTCATCTCTTTATCATTTATTAAAAGTCTTTAACCTAGTAAAAGGTCAATGATTACTAGTATTTTAAGATTAATTGCTCATAAAACTAAATTATGATTTAGAATATTTTTTAAAAAGCTTTTAAATTTAAATTGTTTTCCAGACTTTTAATAGGATATTGTTCAGTTCAAATTTCACTTGTATATTTTAAAACCAGTGATAAATTCCCTTAGTATAACCAGGTCTAATTGTGGTACTATTCAGAAATTTAAATTACATTTACACTTTTACATTTATACACATTTACACTTTGTAAACTTTCAGTTGGCTGAAAAAAATCTGATGAGAGATGCTGTAACACAATCAGAAGATTTCCATATTGAAAAAGTATGTATTTTTCTTTTTTCATATAGTTACTTTTTCAAAATGTTTTCATAAACATTTTCTAAATACATTTATCCAATTGCTTTTCATCTTTATATATCTTTGAGGTTACTAGAAGAAAAAAAGCCTACATTGATGAAGTTTATTAAATAAAATATATGCACAAAAACAATACTGACTTTATCAGTATTTTTCTTCCTCAGATTAAAATTTAAATCTGTTCAAAAGATGATATTCCATATTTTGTAATAATAAAATGTACTAAATAGTTGTTGCATTTGCATACACCAGAAGTCTTAAATATGCAAACTCTATCTGACCCACAGAATATTTTTCTGTGAGGAATAATTTTTGTAACTAATATTTTTTTCTCATTTTAGTAAGTTTAATAAATTTATCCCTCACCCGGTCCATACTTTTGTAGTCACAGATTTTACCTACCCACCTTCAATCAATTTTATGTTCAGCAGAGTGTTCTAGTTCCTCTCCAAGGAGGGAAGAAAACTTAACTCCCTCATCAGCAACCTGACAAGAGGGTACAAATGTACTTCCCAGTGCCTCAATCTATTGCTTTAATTTTATAAGAAATACATTTATCAATTCCTATTAGGGAATTCTGGCTTTCTGCACCTCTCCCTAAGTATGTTTGTCCTTGAGTTTTGAGACACCTGGCATACATAGTTCATGTAATAAATCTAACAGCTATCATGGTATAGTAATTGAATTTGTTCACTTAGTTTTAAAGATTATTTTTAAGAACTTTGAAGTATTTTTCTTGTATTGCATAAAGATTTACAGTACTGAACAAAAAGAATGAATATTTAAAAATCTGATAACAGAAAATTTAAATTTGGAAATAATGCTGGAGTTTTTTAGGGTTTTTTTTTTTTCTCCTGTAAAGCTACATGGTGAATTTTTCTTTCTGAAATTTAATTAAAATGCCTAATATAAATTGTTTATTGACTATAACGTTTTGATTAATTTATTGTCATATGATAACAATGCTTTTGAAAATGAAAGAAAATATGAATTATATTATTTTTTTACAGGCTATGCTTGAGGACAAGTTACGGGAAACAGACTGGGAATTGACTCAAGAAACAATTGAAGAACAAGTGGCTCGAGAATCTTACCTTCAGTGGCTTAGAGACAATGAAAAGAGAGCTAAAATTCAAGGCCCAGTAAGAATTGACACAATTTTTTTTCTGCCAAATAGTTTGGCATTTAGAACAATTTGTATACACTGGTAAATTTATATATATATATATATATAATTATTATGATTATTTAAGTTGCTTTTCAACAGGGTATTGAAAGCTAGTTTGAAATTTCATCGAATTTATAATAGAAGTACATTTGGTATGTGTTTTTTCCTTTTGTATGACTAAAACCAAATAACTAATGAAACATTTTAATACTGCTAAATTAGATTATGAAAAACCTTATGTTTTACACAGGGAGGTGCTGGAAAGTTCTTGGCCAGACCAAAAAGCCTTCCTCTCCCTCCCATAAAAAAGAACAATCTTATGTTTGGTCTGTTTTCAAGAAGTGAGCCTAGCTGAAAAGTTTTTAGCACTCCCACCCCAGTGTGTGTATACAAAAATATTTCAAGGTGAGATTTCAGCAATCACTATTTTTAATTGGTAGAAAAATATGAATGAACTTAATGTTTAATTAACTGTAGTTCAGAATGTTATTCAAATGTCAGTAAGGTTTTCTTGATAAATTTTGATTGAATGTCAAATTCATGATGACATACTATAAATGAAACCTCTTTTCTTCTTAAGGCACGATCTGCTAGTGCAACATGTAGTTCATCCAGTGAGTATGCATTGATTGGGCCTGAAACAGTTGCCTCTCCTGATTGTGGTCGCCTTGGTCGTTCTCCACGTCATCGGAGTGCTTCCAATTCAACTCAAAGCAGTCCACATTCTGCTGAAAATTGCATAGAAAAGTTGCAATCACAGCCATCTCAACAACCCCTGCCACAGCAGCATTGTAGTCCAAATCGACCTACAGATTTAACTCTGCATTCAGGTAATTTAACATTTAATATATTATAATGCAGATTTTACAAATAAACCAAGTAAGGTGAGTGATGTGTTGATTAATAGAGAAGGGAAAATGAACACCAACCTCCTAAAATGTACTCCATAGAATTATGGAACAACACTAAAACTGTTGCTTTTGAATTCAATTTGAAGCCAATGTAGATAATTCCATAGAAAATATCAAAAATCTTACTGTTAAAAAAAAAAAAATTTTTTTTTTTAAAAATTACTACTGCTAATGTTTTACTATTTTAAATATTGTTGCTGATGGTTTTAATGTCCTATGAATGTCTCCTCTTAATAGATCTGATGTGACATTTTATTAAGAAAAAACTATTGCTCTATTTTTTATTTATTCTGTCTTTTTTTTTTTTTTTTTTAAATTCTGCTCACCAATAGTTGGATTTTAGTTTTTTTATAATTCATCCTGAATTTTAAAGTTGATAAAACTAAAACTAGGATTTTTTTTTTTTTTTTTTTTTTTTGCATCTATATTGAAGTAATATTTTTTTCTACAGAATATATGCAAAAAAAAAAAAAAAGAAATCCTAGTTTTAGTTTTAACAGTTTTAAAAAATCAGGATGAATTATAAAAAACTAAAATCCAACTATTGGTGAGCAGAGTATGAAAGAAAAATGACAGAATTTCACCTTGAAATTAAAGAAATTTTGTATTATTGAAATGAATGGCTATGAATAAGAATCTATTTACTTTGGCTTTTTTTTTTTTTTTTTTTTTTTTCAATTGCATGATACTCTAACAGTTTTATCTGTTTTAATGATATCTAAATTTTTAAACATTACTTGGCATTTTATATTATCACATATTTTTTCTGATCTAGGAAAATAAGTATATTTGAATATTAAATTTTCTATGATTAAACCAGGACATGAAAAATTACAGAAGCATTTTCCAAAGATTTTTATTGCAGTAAGATGGAAAATCATATAAAAGTGTTTATTATTATTATTATTATTATTATTATTAGGTTATGAAGATCAAGTTTAAAACAGTTTCATTAAAATGCCTAGTAAGAAAAGTTTTAAATGCAAAAGGCTTCCTAAGAATGAATTATTTTAAAAGTACCTATTTTTAGTCCAGTTTATGATAATGTAGCTATTTTTTCCTTCAAAGAGTATGTGAAATTCTCTTCTAAAATGAAGTACGTTTACTCAACCTAATGAGTTCTATGTCTCTATATATATATATATATATATATATATATATATATATATATATATATATACCTGCCTCTTCTCTCCTTTCTTTTATGTGCCATGTCCCTTCAGGACATAGGCGATCATGGCTCTCCATAACTTCCTATCATTTGTCGCTCTAAGCAATGTTTGTTTGTCCCCTTTCTATCCCTCCTAGTCCATGTTCTGCCATCCATTTACACATTTACATTTGCACTTCTCCCCCTAGCCATGAGTAAATTGCGGAGTAGACTGGGCTCTAGCTAGTCTAGGAGGACAGCTCTGAATTCAAAACCATGGAGAAGGCAACAAGAAACTACTCAATTATCTTTCCAAAGAGGTCATGGCGATTTACAGATAAAAGGAAGCTGTGGAGAGTAATGATCGCCTACTTCCTGAAGGTATATGGCATAAAAAAAAATGTGGGGACAGAATTTGTTTGGTGGCAAAGACACCTCTAAATGAAGATGAATCAAGAAAATATTTTTCTGGTAAGAATTTGCAGTATGTATGATAAAAGCTAACACATTTTTGTGGAGGGTATTGCATAACAAAAAGTTTATTTAAACTGTTGGCTACATAAGATGTGATCTCTTTGCTTGACACTTTTATTTTGTATGCTACAATAAAATGCATTTTAATAATTTATACCAAAATATTCTCCATATCTAAATTATTTTGAATATACACAGTCCCTAATCTAAGTCAACATGCAGATATTTTATATTTATTTATTTTTTATTTTTTTAAGTGGATTTTCTATCCTATGGAAAGTAAGCAATAAAACAAGAACAATAAAATTACAACTTATAATTAGTGTTTTTTTATCTCCATTGCTACTACCAACACTCAGACTATAGAGAAAAGTTTAATCTATCAAAAGATTTATAATAATGTGATCTGTTATATATATATATATATATATATATATATATATATCCTAAAGCCACTAAAACACAAGGAGTTACAGGGTGTGGAAGAATTAGGAACAAAAACATTAGTAATGAGTGGAAAGAGAATAGAGTAATCAGGACAGTAGATAGTGATTGACATTTAAATTTTTGCAGATTAAAGTTGGCTGCAAAGCATGGAGCTGGAAGGGAGTTCCACAAGCAAGAAGTGCAAGAAAGAGACTATTAGCATAGAACTTATGGCTATATCCAGCCAGCTCAACCGTCAGTTGATGAGATTTTGATACCGGTTTAGTACTGCACTTAAATTCAAAAAGTCTACGTACCATAGCAAAGAGCTCATCCAAACTATTACTATGAAAGTATTTATAGAAAAGGCACAGAGGCAACCTTACAGCGGTGGGTAAGTGTCTGAAGCTGAACCACCAGATCAGGACCAATAATAATGCTGATTTTTCTTTGGATCTTATCAAGAAGCTCTAAGTAAATAGAAGGTGCACCAGACCATATGTGACAGCAATATACTAAGCATGGACAAATGGTGGACTTATAGATATGTAAGATAATTTCTGGAGAGAAAAATTGTCTGGCACAATACAGTGGACTGACTTTCTTAGCAGCTAAATATACAATGGATTCAATATAATCTTTCCACTTCATGTCAGCTGAGAACATTAGCCCAAGAAGTCACTTTCCTGGCAGTTAGCATCAGAGTGGGATCTCTCAACAAGGGTTCACATTATATATAAGTTTAATAAATAGTAATGATAATAGTAGCATGAGCCAGCCACATTATCCAAACAAATTCACAAGCCAAAAAAGGGTTAATGAAAAAAGGGTTAATATTACAGAGCAATATATCATTTAATAAAATATAAGAAATTAAAACCAATTCTTCACAAGTCAGCTAACTTTTTAAGCTGTTTGCAAAAAAAAACAATAACATAAAAGAAATCTCTCGTATCATTATACCATACAGCAATACAAATTTGCATATTCATTTATGGCATTATTAAATATTTTTTTGCCTCAGCCAGGTTTGAAGCAGGACTTTAAGTACTTTCATGCATACCTGCACCCCAACATTATTTCATTATTCTTCTTTTTATTTAATTATTTTTTTCTGTATTTCAAACAGTATTACTAATTTATTTCTCTTGGCATAAATGGCAAATATCACCTTATAATTCTTTCTATTTTTTTTTCTTTTTTTTTTTTTTTTTCAAAACTCTTCAATCAATTTCAGGGAAGATGTCTTTGTTTTTTCTCTTTATCTTTTATGTCCCATACATACTTAGAGCAGTGTTGTTTTTATATTTATACATTTCTGTTGACGTCTTGTGATTATAATATTTTTGTTTTAAAACTCCTCTCTGTTGAGACTTCAAATCTCACAGTTGCCACATTGTTAGTTACACACTTACCATTGAGTAAATCAAGCTTCCTGCAATTATACATTTCTTTCTATTTTAGATTCTCAATATTTTTTTTAGCAGCCTGCCAAAGTTAGGTATGCAGCTGTTGCTCAGATTAATATTCTCTCTCTCACTTATATCAATACTGATATGGATTCTATTCTTATTTATCTACAGAATAATCACTAATTTTAATAAAAATACAATCATAATTTATTAAATGATTTTGCAAACTTATATTATTTAGAGAGTTATATTTGTTATATGCATGTTAAGTGGGGTAGAAACTTTATAATTTGTTTCAGTGAAACAAGTATGAACAAATAGATGAGCTCAAATGTTTTTTTATTGATAAGTTTATCAAAGAAAAGGCAGTATAGAGTTCAGATTTGTGATACCTTCAACTTAATTTAATAGGAGGGTATTTTATTTTAGGAAGCCCCAAGTCACCCCAAATAGGGAATGAACCTCTTCTAGGTGCTGTTGCCGCTGGGACTGGTGGAAGCTGTCCAACCTCTGATGTGGCAAGTGGAGGCTTTGATGAAACAGCTTCTATCATGAACCGTTTGCCTCCAACAATGTTTGGTAAGTTGGAATCAACTTCAGATAATTATATTTCATTTTCACTTGTTTTTATCTATGAAACTTCTTGTTAACTATTCTTTATGAACAATTAAAATGACATTATATGAGACAGAAATAAATATATCTTTGGTCAAAGCAAAATGATTTTTTGATATAGGCAAAACTTTTATAACACAAACATATACACATAAGTCCCTATTTATTATATAAAATAAACAAGCACACATGCACACACATATATTAGCATAAAGTTCCTTTATGCACTTTCCTTTCATGTCTTTCCCAGAAATTACCGATGCTTGAATATTTTTTAACCTTTTTCATTTGTTCCGGGTTTTGATTTTCTTTTTTTTTATATATTAAAATATTGTATAATCACTTTACAATGTAGCCTTAATTGAATTTGTTCTTGTTTGATACAGTTTTTCAAGTTGGAAGAGTTGTGTTAATACTTGCTTTACCCTAACCTCATGTTTGTCAATATTTTTTTTTTTTTTATAATACATGACAAGTCAAAAAAATGGGAATAATTTTCTACTTAGCCAGTGTACAAATTCCAAATATTCTTGGTTACAACACTACGTAAGAATTGATGTTTTTAAAATTGTGTTTGTAGGTATATTTATTTATTTTTTAATTTTTTTTTTTAAGTTTGAGATTAATGTATTAAAATTTATTGTAATGAAGATACAATATATTGCTAATATATTTGATATAAAAGTGGACACTGAGGTCAACACCAAGGCCTGAAGATTGTGTTCAAGCCTAAAACAGACTTTCACCACTCTGTTGTTCTCAGTGCATTTGTAAATATAAATATGTACACTATCTCATGCCCATGAATATAGCCTTAAAATTATATTTTTATCATCTATCTTATATATGAGATAGCAATATATATGTTTCTATATATCAAGAACACTATTGGGGAAATTGTATGACAAAGTGGAAAAAGTTTACTTATAACGCATTTCATCCTTTAGGACTAACTAAATTTGTTATGTTGATAGAACCGCATATACTCACAACAGAGTAGTGCTGAGAATTTTAGGATTTTTTTTTTTTATCTAGCCATATTCATTTAGCATTTTTTTCTTTTTCTTTCCATCACTTTTATAAGTAGGTATTCCACACTGATATTAGATGATCTGCTAGGAATGGTAAAATGTTGTAAGAGCCAGGGTGCAAATTTACTGTGGATGACCTTGTGATTAAGGCACTCTAGACATTTATATCATAGTGAATTATTTTCTCCTTTGATCAGAGTAGCATTTTTATGTCAAAATTGTGGTCAGTTTCATTACGGTGGGCAAACAACACATTTGATGTATTATTTTGTAAAATGTCCCTTTTGTGTTCATATAATTTTTTATTTAGATTCCTTGAGGTTTCTCCTATGTATTTTTTGTGACAATTTTTACAGGCGAAAGAGTAAACTCCTCCTTCAGGTCTTGTTTTGTTTAGTATTGACTAAGTTTTTATTGTTTTGGATGTAGCAGTAACAAATGTTATGTTGAGTTAGATTCTTTTCAAGTGTAGATGTGATAGAATTAGTAGGTAGGATAACATATTTTTCTTGATTCATTTGGTTCCTCGGGAGGGGCTGTTTTTTTTTTTGTTTTGGAATATTTTATGGGCCTCTTGTTTCACATTAAATATGAGATAATTAGGGTACTGGGAAAGTTTGAAAATGTTTTCATTGCATTTCTCCTTTTCATGTAAATAATCCAAGCTGCATATTCTTAGTACTCCAATGATTATGCCAGTTTTTTTTATTTGTTGTTATGATGAAAAGAAAAATTTATTAGCTCATTTTTGTTGGTTGATTTCTGGTGGACAGCAAAAACTGTTTAAAAAAAACGGTTTCCATTTTGTATGTAAATTCCATTGTGTTTTTGACTTTGTTTAGTTCATCTACTAGGTCAGGTAAATCAGTATCACAAGGATATACAAGTAGAGCATCATCAACGGAAGTATGTTGATTGTTTGGGTAAAATATTTTGGAAAGGACCTGATTCGAGAAATTCTAAGATACATACCATCACTCCACTGATAAGCAATCCCATTGGTAATCCAAATTTTTGTTTGTAACAATCATGATTAAATGTGAAGTAGCATTGATTGGTGATGAGATGGCAGATTTTTATTAGCTGTTGGTAGGGACAAATTTAACTTTGATTGTTAGATGCTTTTTTTATACCTACTTAACAAAATAGATAAAAAGAAAGATTCTAAATGAATTCAGCTAGATAAAAAAAATTCTAAAATTCCCAGCACCCCTCTGTCATGCACATGTGTAGTCCTACCAACATAACGAATTTAGTCCAATGATGTCCTGAAGGACAAAACGTGTCACAAGTAGACTTTTCCACTGTCATACAATTTCCCCAATAACCACAAATACATGAAGCAAACAAGCATAGTAAATATATTTAACAAACAAAACAAAAACAAAATATGTTATGGTGCCATATTAGAGAAAACGTAACTGTCATAACACAAAAACATTAACAGAAAAGAAAATCTTTGATAGTTGCTTATGTAATCAAAAAGTATTCCAATAATATCAAACAGTTCATATCTGAACTTTTGCTGGAAACCAGGGAAATGGTAGAAAAAAATCCTTTACAGAGAACTTTAGTTGAGCTTTAACCAAACTTATTGTGTGTGTGTGTGCTCACACACACACAAGTTTCATTAAAAACAACTGACAAGGTTTTTTTTTTATTATTATTTATTTTTCTTGTGTTATAATTTTCTTTTCTGGACAAAGAAAATTATAAAAACACAAGAAAAGTTAAATAAAAAAAAACTTAACCACAGTTTCTTGTCAGTTGTTTTTAATGAAACTTGTATAAAAGAGGTATTGCTGTCCAAATCCCCTATATATATATATATATATATAAATAATATAGAAATAACTAGACTTTTGAAAAACCCTCGAATTTTTGATTTGTTAATCAAATCAATTTCGAGGGAAAAAAGTTTTAAAAAAGAAAGAGCTACAAACATAAACTTCTGCCGACAAAAAATCGCATGCAGGTCTGAAGCCCAAAGAAAAAACCCCGATACGAGTAACAACTAACTAACAAAAGAGCTCAATACAATCGTAGAGCAAACCTAGATACACCTAGTGAGCCAGACAAACCTACCTAGGTTTCACCTAAACGGATCGTCAGGGAAAGCGTGTATCTCTATATATATATATATATATATATTTGTTTGAATAAAAGACAGACCACGTTAAGATTCCATGTAATAAGCTATTTCACCATAACCCCTTTAACAGGGTTCTGGATCATCAGACTTTACTTCCAAAAGCTGAAATGAAGAATGAAAAGAAATTCACACGTTTTTTACGGACCTCATCAAGTATACGCAAAGTTGAGGAAGTGA
Organism: Acanthosepion pharaonis; assembly: GCA_903632075.3. NCBI lineage: Eukaryota > Metazoa > Mollusca > Cephalopoda > Sepiida > Sepiidae > Acanthosepion > Acanthosepion pharaonis. The sequence continues at coordinate 575,423 of CAHIKZ030004089.1, read as the reverse complement.
GGTGGGAGAGAGGATATCGTGTGTCATATGTATCATTTTAGTTTCCTATTTTAACCCCAGTGTGTCGGCTGGATGTTGCTCAAATCTGGCGCGTCTCGCCTCTAGATAAAGGTGGTTAAGGGGTGGCGATAAGGGCTACATTAAGGAAGGCAAGCGTTACAACAGCCCCAATAATTACGACGACAGGTTTCATTCAAATTCCTAGACGCTGTCAGTTCGCATTACTTTTAACGTGCATATTTGGGAGGTTAAGGTTTGATAAATATCTAAAATTTTAAAACAATCTACGAAGAAATTAATTTGAAATTCGGTGGAGTTTGGGTATTTCCTATGAAGCAGTCGATTGGAAAGATCCATAGACAGGATTTTTGTTCATTAAGTAAACTCGTTGTTGTTTTTAGGCCCTTCTTTTATATTTTCTTA